>BPLQ01014761.1:778-40386 GCA_021605075.1 Caerostris darwini | reverse complement strand
TGAATATTAAGGTAAGTTGTATTTGCACTTATTATTATTTTTTTTTATCAATTTTTGTTTTAAGCATAAAAATGTTGAATATTTATACTTGTATTATCAAAATTTACAAAGTAAACTAAATAATTGTTTTTTTTTTTTTTAGATGGTTAAAAAGTGTTGTGTTCCATGCTGCAGATCTAATTATGATCCAACAGTTTACATTTCTTGTTTTCAATTCCCCAAAGAGGAAGACAGAAGAAACTTATGGCTTAAGAAAATTAATCGAAAGGATTATTCACCGAGTAGTAAAAATGCTGTTGTTTGCATTAAGCACTTTAGTGAGAAATTTGTTATCACAGAAGACCATGCTGTTCGAGACGATGGATCTGTTCTAACTGTGAAAAGAATTTATCCAAAATTAACACCTGATGCATACCCATCAATATTTCCAAATCAGCCTGCATATTTATCTAGTGACCCTGTATCGAAAAGAAAAACTCCATCTGAACGGAGAAATGAAATGTTAAAAAGGGATGAAAAAAAATTTACTGACTGGTGTTTAAAAGACATCATTAAAACTTTTGATGATTTCCTGAAAGAATTTCCTACAAAGCTAACTAAAGAGTGGCTCTTTATAGTGCAAGAAGATGATGTGTTATTTTATAAATTAAATATATGTAATGGTGAAGCTCCACGAATTAAAGTGTCATTTAAAGTAGACAGAAAATTAAGTGTGACTGCTTGGCATGACGAAATAGCATTGAGTAATAAAAGTCTTCATATTCTACAAGGAAACAAGTGTGACAGATGGACCAAATTTGATTGCTTATTAAGTACACTTGGGAATTATGAGGAAAATAATGTCTGTATTGAAGACAAATTCAACTACACATTAAATTTTCTTCAGGATGTTAGAAAACAGAAGGAGAAGGAAGAAGGTGAGTATTGTTTTATTATTGATGTTATAATTGAACAAATTAATAATTTGATTTTGACTAAAATTGCATATTCCACAGATTATCTTCTGTTTGCTAGTAAATTTTTTTTCAGTTATCCTTCAGCTTATAATTTTATCCGTAATTCAAAAATTTTAATTTTGCCTCATCCTGTTTATCTTAAAAAATTATCTAATCCATTTAATAATAAAAGCAATCGTGACAATAATAGTCATATATCATATTTAAAGAAAAAGATTGAATTACTTTATGAAAATGAAAAAAATGTTTGCCTTTTATTTGATGAAATATTCATAAATTCTAATATTTCATATAAAGCTGGTCAGATTACATGTACTGCTGAAAATTCTGTCTATGAAGCTAGTACTATTCAAGCTTATATGATTACATCAGTGTTTTCTAAACATAAAGAAATAATTGCATTAATGCCAGTAAAAAATGAAACTGCTGAGGAATTACATTTAAATACTAAAAGAGTTTTAAACCTTTTAAAAGAACTCAACTACACTGTTTTATGTTTAATATCAGATAACAATAGAATAAATAGAAATATGTTTACTAAAATGTGCGGTGATAACTTGAAATGCTATATTCAAAATCCAGTTCAGCCAGAAAAAAAATTATTCTTTTTGTTTGACACTGTACACTTAATAAAATCTATTCGGAATAATTGGATGACACAAAAAACAGAAGATCAAACTTTTCATTTCCCCAATCCAAATGATTTTTCAGAAGTTTATTCGGCAAGTCTTAAATCTTTAAAAAATATTTATGAATCGGAGAAGTTGTCAATTGCAAAACTTGCACCTAAATTATCTCAAAAAGTTCTTTATCCAACTTCATTTGAGAAACAAAATGTTTTATTCGCTTTAAATCTATTTAATGAAACAAACATAACTGCTTTAAAGAGTAATCAAAATGAAAAAAGTTGTAATACAGCAGTATTTATTGATTTTATTTTAAAATGGTGGAAAATAGTTAATGTCAAATATCCCCAAAAAGGTTTCAAATTGAATGATGATTTCTGCAAACCAATAGAAAGTGTTAGTGATAACAATGTGATGTTTTTAAAAAGATTTAAAGATTGGCTTTGCTCTTGGGACAATTTAAGTTCTTTAAAAGTGTCTGAACGAAAAGAATTGGGACTTCCTGGTAGAGGTGGTAAACTTACAAAGGAAACACATTTTGCTCTGCATTTTACTACGGAATCTTTAATAGAATTGATAAATTACATATTTGAAACATATAAGGTAAAGTATATTTTGTTAGGAAAATTTCAAACAGATCCATTAGAGGCTCGATTTGGACAATATCGACAGATGTCAGGGGGGAATTACAATGTTTCTTGTCAGCAAGTTTTTGAATCCGAAGGCAAATTAAAAATAATTAGTTGGATAGAATTGTATTCTGAAAGAAAAGGGGAATTCAAATTAAAATCATTACAATCTTTTAAATCCGATGCATTCAGTGGACAATCCAACATTCCAGATGTTTTATATGAAACATTTAATTCACAAGATGATGCCGAAATAAATATAAGTGAGAAAGCAGTTTTAATTTACATAGGAGGATTTGTAGGTAGGCAAGTTTGCAAGAAAATTAAGTGTAAATTATGTCACGAGTTACTAGTTTTAGATAAGAATTTAGAATATGAAACAGATAATTGTGAAATAAAAGAATATTTAAGGATTATTAACAGAGGTAATTTAAAATGGCCTACAGAATTTGTTGTTGACATCATTGTCCAAACATACTTAGCATTTTTTAAACTTATTAGCCATAAATATGAAAGTATATTTTTAGAGTGTAAAAATCAAAAATCTTTATTACAACAATTAGTTTTTGAAAAGTTGGGTTTTATATCTATAATTCCAGAAACCCAATGTTTTTATACAACTAAAGCAGAAATTTTAACAAAACATTGTTTATCTGTTTCAGCTAATATTTTTATTAATAATTATGTTAAAGTAAGAAATGATAAAATTAAGATCCCAAATAAAAGAAAATTGTCAACTTTAACCTCATAATATAATGAAAAATGCCTTTTGGCTGGTTCGAAAGTGTGTTAATATAATTACATTTGGTATCAGTTTACAATATGATTGCATGTATTTTCTATATTTGCTTTAGAATAAAAAAATATTTTATTATCTAAAAATTTATTAATATGCATCTAGGTTTCATTATGTATATCATTGCATATATCTTGATTAAGAATAAGAATATTAATTATTTTTTGTTTAGCAATAGAAGCTTTTTAGAATAACTATTTAATATTTAGATACTATGATTTTGTATAAGATTAATATAAAGGGATAATATCCTGATGATTGAGCTTTGTGTTTGACTAGAGATATTCTGGCATTCATTAAGCTATAATTTTTTGGATATCCCAAAGTGTTTCACTACAACTCATTTTCATGCCATAAATGTAAATATAGAAACATATTTTTGTATAATGAAGGTTTGTTTTGGAATGATGTAAATAATAAATTATATAAATATAGTATAAAAATGAATTATTATTGTTAACGTTCAAATAAAAAAATTTTAGGATTGAAATACATAAAATTTAGCAGAAAAAAAATTATTTTCAATTTTTATGCAATTTGTATAAATTCAACTCCACTAATAAATGAAAATTTAGAAAATATTTTTTTGTATTATATATACAAACTATAAGGGTTATTTGTTTATAAACTTTTGTAATAAACTATTTTATTAAAATAATTCATTTCTGTCATTATAGAAAATTTTAATGAAACAATATAAGATAAAAATTATTTTAGTTGGGAAATTAATCTACTTTTTTAATAATTGTATTTATATTAAAAAAACGTTTGTGTTTAAAACAATTCAAGGTAGATTCATAATGTGGTACTATTGGTTTAAATAAATATTTAAAGTTAAATATTATTTCTAAAATCAAATTTTCACCCTGGAAGAAGCTCGCCCACAACTGTGACGTCACAAAATCAACGCTCAGGCCCTGAAGAGCGCGATGAATGAACTATCTCGCCGGCCCCGATTGTGTCCGGAGGGGATTACTTTGAAAGCGATGAAATAAATTTGAAAGAATAAATAAAGAGTTTTTGAAAAAAATAAATAATAATTGGTGTTACTTTTTGGTCACAGTAATATATATATATAAAATAAACTAATTTTAAAATAGCAAATTAATAAAAATATTAAATTTTATAACTAATGTAGCATTTATATAATTATTAATTTTTTAAATGTCAGTGTAATAAATATAACTACATTCGTTTTTTCCCACATACAATGTATTATAAAGAACTTGTCTTTGTCTCCCCAAAATGTTTAATCATAATTACGAAAACAGAGGAGGCACTCGATATTAATTACTCGATTACTTTGTTGTAAAAGCAAGAAGAAAAAAAACTGGTCTTACTTTTTGGGCACAGTAGTATATGCGCGTCTAACCGATATTTAAAGAAATAAAAAGGCAGTAGCAATGTCTCTTTGAGGAAGCTCACGCCTTAAACACATCCGCCATTAAAAAAAAAAAAAAAAATTCTGTGTTAGTCAGCAATGAAATTTCCAAATCACTTCCTTATCTAGCCCGAGCGGAAAACTAGCAGACAAAATAACAAATAAGCTAAAATTAACCCAACTGATATACAGCCTCATTCGAGTAAGATCCCGTTCCTCAGACATGTACGTGTACAGCTGCTTCCGGCATAACCAGACGATGTTCCAAGGGCGAAGTTCGTTTCGAACAACTAGAACAGGTTTGTTTGTCCAGACTAAAAAAATTTCCATACTAGTGGAAATGAGCCTTTCTACGTCATGGTGACTGAAAGATCGCTGAACTCACAGTTCTTTGGCAATTTTGAGCAATTCAAGGATGAAGATTTCTGATGGTTTACAGGCCAATGTCTTCGTTATAACTTGTTCACGTTTCGCACAAACAACAACAAAAAAAAGTTATATAATTTTCATATTTTGTAACGTAATTATAATAAAAAGTATACTTAAAATTCGTGTATAATTCAATATAAATTATACACGAATTTTAAGTATACTTTTTATAAATATATTTATTTATAAAAAGTATGCGAATTTTAAGTTTATTAAATGATACGAATTTTAAGTTTACTTTTTATATACTTTTTGTTGTTGTTGTAATGCAGCTGTCAATACAGAGATAGTTGAACAGAGTTCTGTTCAAAAGAGACATACATGATGGCGGAGTGGCTGGCACTCGGTATCACAGGTTTCAGGTTCGAGTCTCGATGGTGATATGGATGTTTGTAGTAGTTCGAAGTCCACTTTAAATCGTAGGTCCGGTCTAATACTCTGGCAGCATTGTGGGGGGTAGTGTTACTTGCGTCCGTAACATATCTTCTTGCTACAGGTGCCCCCTGGGTAATGCTAAATGAGAAACAGCGTTCTTCGGTGCAAACCACTTGGGCTACTAACAGGGGAATAGTCAATATGACCCAGTCCTCGACGTAATTTAAAAAAAAAAAAAACCTTTGGGGGCCTGATGGCTAGAGTTCGGTCCTGCAGGTTTCAGGTTCGAGTGCCGGAGGTGCCATGGATGTTTGTAGTGGTTTGAAATTCACTTTAAACCGTAGATCCCGGTCTAATATGATCGTACAGCGTTGTGGGGTAACGTTACGCGCGTTCATGGCATATCTTCAAGCTACATGTACCACCTAGGTAGTGCTAAATGAGTAACAGCTGCAGCCCTTGCTTATGGCATAAAGAGTAACTGTCTCTGTTGATAGGCATTTATATGTATCATATTTTATAATGATAAAATTAGAGTGAAATAAAGCATTTATTAAGTAAAATAAGATTTTACCTGTATCCATACAGGAGACTTGTTAATTAAACGTGTAAATCCTCCAAACTCGAAGAAAACTGTTGTAATGCAGATTTCAATATTTTAATTATTTTTTTTAACTAAATGTCATAAATCAAGAGTCACACGTGCATATATTCATTGGCATAATCCTTCGCCAGGCTCTTAAATACGTAAACCTACTGAAGATATAATTTTTAATTTTGAAAAGATTTTAAGTCTAATGCATGGAATAGTTGTAATAAAAAAAGGCATCTTAAGCACAGATTTGGTTTGGTTTGTCCTCTACGGTCGTTTTGTGCACACTTTCGGCTAATTAGACAGAAACCTACAGTTTAAAGTGGATTCCGAACCAATCACAAACATCCATGCCACCGCCAGGATTCGAACCTAAAGCTTGTGGTACCAAAGGCTAGAGAGCTAGCCAATTGGCCACACATTAATAAAAATTAATAATTCTGTACGAGAATTTTTTTATAGTATCTATAATTTATTTTTAACAAAACTACAGTAAATATGTTAAGAGCACGGTGAAACACAATTTTTTTTTTTTTTTTTTTTTTTAATGTTAATCAATAATTAACAAAAAAATCTAACGAAAGTCTTTTTTTGTGTGTAATTTTTGTGTAATCTAAGATGGTGCAACATATATTTTATAATAAATAAATATTTTTTTTGCAAATATTTTAACCAAAACTAACTAGAAATATACTAGCATGTCTAAAAACTCATTGGAAAAAAAATAATCATTTTCTATTAGAGTTATCAAATTCTATAATTCATTCGTTCTGCGAGTTTGTTAATGTACTAAACGACTACACACGATAACATACGTCACAAACGAATTTTTTCAAATTTTAATTTTTACCTGCAACACATAAATGTGCAAATACATAAATTGATATCGATTTGGTAAATGAAAGAGTGGGGAAACAATATCGCAATAATAAAATTTTTTAATGATTTCATTTTTTTTTTTTATTTCGTTTATATTTATATATTTTTTGTAATTCATTTTTAATGTTACAGATTTCTTTATAATGTGCAATTAGTATCATTATTATTATATTATCCATGTTTACATGTAAGAATAATACTAAACACAATAATAATAACTCATCATGCTTCAGTTTTTCACTCCAAAAAAAATGTCTATGGTGGGTTTAAATCGAATATGGGGATATGTAATTTTTGTATGCGGCCCGCAGAGTTAGGATGCATTTCCAAAGTGACCCGCAAGGTCATTTGGGTTGACTACCCCGTTCTAAAATAATACCATATAATAATATCTTTCAAAAGAATTTAAGAACAAAATGAATCTAATTAAAAGATAAATTGTTTTCAAATATTCCTCAAGCATTTTTCCTCTGAGGAAATTTTTTAAATGTTTCCTTCTTCGTATCAGGTAAAATTCTTAATCTACTAAAAAGTAAATAAAATAATATAAAATAAAATAAACCAAGTGTAAAGGTTTTGTGTCAGTAAACTTCGAAAGGGATATTATCATCTATATATCATTAAATGATGTTACTGTCACATGTTTATTTACATACAGGAAATATTTTATTGTATACGAAAAAGCGACTCAGTAATTTAAAGTGTGAATTAAAATTCTCTAAAATTTCATTGGTTTATAACAATAATAATTATATTATCTATAAATATTTTTTTTAAAAACAGTATTACATATTGATTTATTTCAACTAATTCTATTCAAAGTAATCCCCTCCGGACACAATGCACTTATGAAAACGTTTTTTCCAATCGTCAATGCATGCTAAAAAGTCATCGGCAGGAATAGCTTTCAAAGCGCTCGGGGATTCACGTTGAATCTCTTCAATCCACTTAAAACGGTGTCCCCGGAGTGGTCTTTTGAGTTTAAGGAATAGCCAGAAGTCGCATGGTGTGCATGCGGTGGTTGTGGAACGATATGGGTTTCATTTTTGGTGGAAAAGTCACGAAGAATCAATGTAGTGGGTGTGCACAAGGAAATGGTCAATACTATCCAGTCATCGACGTAATTGAAAAAAAAAAAAATACTTTTGGGGGCTTGATGGCCGAGTGGCTAGAACTCCGTGCCACAGGTATCGGGTTCGAGTCCCGGCGGTGTCATGAATGTTTGTAGTGGTTCGGAATCCACTTTAAATATTTATAGGTTCCAATCTAACACGATCGCAGAGCGGTTTGGGAGCAGTGTTACTCGCGTCTGTAGCATATCTTCAAGCTACACGTAGTGCTAAATGAGTAACAGCGATACAGCCCTTGCTTATGGTACAAAGATTAACTGTCTCTGTATTGCCAGCTGCATTAGAACAACAACACATAAAATATTTGTCCAGTGAGATGACATCAATTAATCACCATTCGATAAAATTTTAATGTGCTCACATTATTCTATACGTCATGGTCCGGTTGAAATTTCAGCTGAAATTGTCCTGCATTTGTGTAACGTATGGTGAAACACTCGTGAAATCTCCACGAGTGTTTTTCCTAATTGTACATTAGCAATTCGGGACCTGAATGGCCGAGTGGCTAGCGCTCTGGCGCTCGGTACCACAGGTTTCGGGTTCGAGTTCCGGCGGTGCCATGAATGTTTGTAGTGGTTCGGAATCCACTTTAAATCGTAGGTCCCGGTCTAATATGACCGTAGAGCGTTGCGGGCGCATTGTTACTCCGCGTCCATGGCTTATCTTCAAGTTACATGCGCCCCCTGGGTAATGCAAAGTTGAGTAACGTCTGTGCAGCGCTTGCCTTAAGGCATCCAAGACCAAGCTGTCTAAGTGTTTGCCAGCTGCATTAGAAAGAAAATATATATATATATATATATATATATTATATAAAGCGCGTCTAACCGATATTTAAAGAAATAAAAAGGAAGTAGCAATGTCTCTTTGAGGAAGCTCAAGATACAAATAGGAGTATACTATGAAATAGAGTAATTGCTGCTTGAAATGATGACTAAAGGGACAGGTCAGGTTCGAACCCGCTACCTTTCGGCAACAAGAACTATACGCTGAGCACTGAGCCAGTTCGCCTAGGTCAATTGCAAATTGTGCAGTGTCGCCCGAGAGCGTTTAGCGTTTTCCGGCAATGTGAAATCGTATCTAGGAAGATTACGAATTTCATCATTGGGAATAAAATCAAGATTTGCGTAAAAATTTGTCGCAAGTTTAAGCATAAAATTTTGAATAGCAGGGAGGGATAAGCTGTGACGAATGTCATCATTTCTAAAGTACCAAGGAGAGTTTGTTATCATACGAAGTAATTTATTTTCAATTCTATAAATAAAATTAATGTGGTACCTTGCAGAAGAACCCCAAACTCGGCTAGCATAAGTTATAAAAAATCACATTGGTCGTTATTCAACCCTAGCTTATACTGAACGCGTTGGCGAGACTTCCACATCAACCCTTGAGGTGCTCGCCACTGATGCGTTAACCACTTGTTTTAGATGGCTGGTTTCCCCAGTAGGCCTATCCGCCATCTGTCATTAAACCAAGCTTAATGGACCTGCCAACAAACTAAGATTAATGACAAGTTAAAAACTTACAGACAGTTTGACATTATTGAGGCATTTTGGCAGCCTTAGTCTCCATATACTTCTGTCTTAATGGTTCCTTTGGAGGTAAATGATAAGAGAAATGGCTTTGCTCAGTAAAGTTAAAAAGTAAGAAAGTAAAATAAAGTAAAATTAAAAACTTGCATGACGAAATAGTGCTCATTACAACTTTAGACATTTGTGGTTTAGAGAAGATCAACGGTACTCAGGATACTCCTATCTCTAAGCGCCTTTGACCCTTTCTAAACAGACCTTGTGCCGACGAACTCATGAAATTATTAATTAAATAAATGAACATCACTCAAATAAATAATATATAAATATAAATATATATATCATTTACGATATATATAATATAAATATAAACGTATATACAACTTCCGTCCGCCATATATACGTTCTACACAACTTCATTTCGCGCCGACAGGTGTATCAAATAGGCGATTATCGAATAATTATACTGTGATTATACAAATAAACGCACGCAGAGAATTCTAATAAATAACAATTAAATAAGACGCAGATCTGACGAATTAAAGAAAATAATAAATAGTTATAGGAGTTCACGATCTACACACATAACGGACAACTTTTTACAAATAGTATTGTTTTTAAGTATCTTTCTTTCAATATTAATAATTTTTATTAAGTATTTACAAAAGATGCGCGACAATTCACTGCGTAAAGTCTTCAGTCTGTTAATTATATAAAAGATACGTCAATTATTTAACATAATCAAAAAAAAAAAAAATTCAATTGGGAGTTAAAAAATTCGAATTTGTACATAAAAATTTAAAGTAATTGTTGATTACGTATTCTTCTACAAATTTATCTGGATTTTGCTGATTAGATAGTATTTTAAAAATAGTATCTCTATTATTACCTTGATAGCGCATCGTTATATAAAAAATACAGTAGTGTCCACAGACTAAAGTTTCAGGACTCTGAAATCGAGGAGACGTCCAATGAACTTCAGGAAATCGAGAAACGAAATTTGTTATATGAGCATTGAATTCTGTAGGCGGACGCCCAAACGAATCAAAAAATTCCAATTTTCTATTTTTTAAAAATATCATAGCTAGCCAATGCTCTCCGTAACAATTGGATTCTTCTGTATTTACAATTAAAGCACCTATTTGATATGACGACGGAATCCTGTCGGCAGCGAAAGCCCCTAAATATAAGTTACCACAATTGTTATAAAAATTGCAGAAAAAGGAATTAATGTAACAATTGGACAGTGCAGTCATATCTAGGGGTACGTGTGCTTTCAGTTTTTTGAATTTATAAAGAAGCAGTTTATATTTCTAGTGGTAGATTGTATTAAAATATTCTATTTTAAATAGTCATATTAAAATAATACAAATTAATAAAAATGCTTTTAGTTTGACAAACTTAATGATATTTTTTATCATTTTTTTCTTAATTTTACCAATGTTTAGGCCTGTGGATAATTAATTTTCGAATCATCTTTTTCTATGATATAAAAAAAATAATGAACAGTTAATAAATACTGTTTTTCATACTGAAACTTAACCTATCCATATCTCTTAAAAACCTTATTCCTTTAAGCTTCCCTATTTGTTGACAAGTCTTTTTTTTTTCTGTTTGAATTGCTATGAAGTGCTAATTGCTAATAAGTTTTTTAATCTACTCTAGAGGGCATTTCTGTTCACTGACACACAATAGTAATTCTTTGCACAGTGGCGCTGTAGTCAATTCGTAATAAATATATTATGAAGAATGAAAATTTTAGAATTAATCTATTGATAATGTAGTAGATTTTAAAAGAAATAATGATTGGAACTACATCTTTTAGTGAGAATTGGAGATATAATTTAAAAAAATGATTTGAATTTGGTTTGGTGTGTCGCTCTACGGTCATCTTCTGTCTCACGAGGGCTTAACAGACCGAAACCTACAGTTTAGAGTGGATTCCGAACCACTACAAACATCCATGTCACCGCCGGGAGTTGGACCCAAAACTTGTGGTACCGAGCGCCATGATTTGGATAATTATGATATTCAATTGAACGACCTCCTAGTGTCATCTATGTTATCCTGATAAAGGACGTTGATCTTAATAAGGTTTTAGAAAAATTATGTGTACTTTTTTTAAGACTACATTATTTCAGACAATTTTCTGATGCATTAATTACACTCATAAAACACATTGATTTTACGACAGAGTAGCAAAAATTCTAATTTTGCATATAAATTTAAACTTTTGACTTGTAATTTTTTTTTAAATTAACAATTCTGTGATTTGTGTGGGGAATATTATGTTACAAAAAATATATAGATATATTAACAGGAATTTTTTGTTTTTGTTTGGGACAACTTCGAGATTAGAAGTTCTTCTGACAGGTTGGTATCCAAAATTTTAATGTAGGATATTTAAATTGAACTAATGAGTCGCTAACACTAATTTTCTAAACACTAGCTGCATGTTAATTAAAATAAACCTCACAAGGAAATTTGGCTAAAGAATAGAAAATGTTTTTAATATTTACTATTTTTGATTACAAATAATAAACACTGTTTTTCATAGTGAAACAACCTATCCATATCTGTTAAAAACATCTTACTCCTTGCAGCTTCTCTATTTGTTGACAAAGACTTTTTTTCTGTTTGAATTGCTATTTTAATATATACATATAAGTTTAATAATAATAATAATAATAATAATAATATATATAGATATATATATACATAGAATAATATATAATTAAGATTTGCTATGTAAAGTAGGCGAAAATGTTCTTAGTTTTTTAATATACTTTAGAGGGCGTTCCTGTTCACTTGCACACAATAGTCAATTTTTTTGCCTAGTGGCGCTGTAATCAATTCTTCAAGATGGCGCTGTACTCAATCAATTCAATAATATTTATTTTTCCATAATAAATATACTATGAAAAAATGGAAACTATATATTAATTATTATTTAGTTCCCTCAGGATATATACGTTATTGTATTGTATTAGTATTTTAGCTCAATTTGTTCCTTTTGTGAGATATTAATTTTGTAGACTTCCTTATTTTTAGCTTTCTAATTATTATTAATTTATAACTTAATTGTTTTTTTCTGAAACGTGGAGTAAAAGTAAAGAATCTTACAATTAAACTTCTTCTATTAAGATATTCTATTCTCTGCACTTTTTTAGATCATATTTATATCTACAACTATTACTTAATTTTAATTTTTCATATATTTTACATATCTATAAGAATAACATTATACAAAGTATTTGTGTCTGTTTCTTAGCATGTTAACCGTAAGGCCAAGAGTGAGTACACTAAAATTGCAGAAATATTCATATGGATTTTGACACGTTTTCATTTTGCATTAGAAAATTACACTTTTTTTTTTTTTTTTTTTCACGTTGAATCAATTTTTTAAAAGATTCATTAAAAGTTTGGTGTTTAAAACTTTTGCTAATTCAATTGTTTATTTGCATTTCAGAAATATGCACTCACACAAAAAGAATCTTTATTCTTAAACACCTTCATTATATAAAATCAATTTGAAATTCTGATTTCGGGCACTTTCTTAGTTTGATTTTCCCTGATTTTTTTCCCCTAAATTTAAAATTATATGTTCATTTATATATGAAAATTCAATATCTAACATCTCATCTATTTTTAATCGATATTTTAAAATTTATATCGAATCATGACCAGAAATTTCTAACTAATTGAATAATGGAAATAAAACATTATTCTTCTCTTTAATTTTAAATATATTCCTATAATTTAATTCTAGAATCTTAATTAATTAATTTCAAGATTTAATTCTAGCTCTATAAATATATTTACAACTCCATATCGTAATTGTAGTATATGCTACTGGAACAATGTAATATCCAGCCCAAAATCGTTGAATTCTCAGTCTTTCTGGTAAAATACCAGCCTCTTGCCAGAAGTGCACCTCAAATTATCAACCAATTTTTCAATATTTCATTACACCATTAATCGAATTGACGGTCCTCAAGATCCCTATGCCGGCACTGCAGCTCTTGTTCCATAATTCTCTAAAGCCCGATCTTATCTTAATCTCCTTCTCTTAATACTATGCAATGCTCGCTTATTAGTATTAACCTTCCTAATCACCCTCCGCTCACTATCAGTTCCGTTTATGTTCCGAATCGGATTAGTAAAATTAACTTTGGTCACGACAAGGGCCGGATTTAGATGAAAAGAGGTCCTAGGCTATTTCACTTAGAGGCCCTTTCACCACCCATTTTCAAATTTGTAAATTACATAAGATCAGATACATATATAATACATATATATTTTTTTTCTAATGCAGCTGGCAAACTCTTAGACAGCTTGGTCTTGGATGCCTTAAGGCAAGCGCTGCACAGACGTTACCCACTTTGCATTACCCAGGGGGCGCGTGTAACTTGAATATACGGACGCGGAGTAACAATGCCCCGCAACGCTCTACGATCCTATTAGGACCGGGAACTACAGTTTAAAGTGGATTCCGAACCACTACAAACATCCATGCACCGCCGGGACTCGAACCAGAAACCTGTGGTTCCGAGCGCCAGAGCGCTAGCCACTCGGCCATTCAGGCCCCCATATGTAATATATATATTGATATATATAACAGTAATAACATATTTCATCATCATTACTGTGATATATATCAATGCGTTAAATGAAACATGTTATGATGGGACGGATAATAAATAAAAAATAAAAAAACGAGAACACTTTTATGGACATTTATTCTCAGCACCATATATAGTATTTGTAACAATAACTAATCAAACATAACACACAACATTTACAAAGAAACAAAATTCAAATAATAAAAATCTTTGACTACGAAAATAAAATATGTAATAAAAATTATTATATTTTCTATCAAATTAACTTAAATATATTCAATACATTAAAGATTAAAGCAAATTCAATTCAGATAAATTTATTTCATAATAATTCGCATTTAAAGTTTAAGTATGAATTTTAGGTTTTAAACTAAACCAAAAATGAAACTTCATTCCAACAAAATCCAGATCACAAAAAAGAAAATATCAAATTGTATATCATATTAAATTTTATGTTAATAGTTATTTTATTTAAGAACTGATTCGATCCAAGTATATATTTAAAAAGAAATTGTAAATTAGAAGAATTTCTCCTTATCTTCGATTTAGTGTTTTTAGAACAGTGTAATTCTAATTTTGGTAACAATTTGAATGTAGACACCTCTTGATCTTGAGGTCCTAGGCTGAAGCCCAGTTAGCCTATAGGAAAATCCGGCCGACATAAACATTCATATCTCTACAAACACTTATATTTTATGTGGTGACTTCAATGTCATCACACTTAACGGAATTGTAAGAAGAATAACGGTACAGGCATCTTTCTTGAAAGTTTTACAAATCTTTTTTATCTTGATATTTCTTGCTCCTTACTCCCTTACTCGTTTTGGACAAAATTCATCCTCTATTATAGACATGGTTTTAAATAACAATTTTCATTGTGATTTTGAAATTAACTCTATTGCTAAACTCTCTTCTAACTACAATCCGGTTATTGTTAAATTTGAAATTCCCTTCATTCCATAGCTGTTCCGTAACAGTGTAACGTTTCAACTAACAGAACTGCTTTTAATTCTTATCTTGATAATACAATTTATCTTCCTTCAATATGCATTTCTCCTCAGGAATTTGATTTTGAAGTTACTTCTCTCACTAACCATATTATAAACTCTTATCACGCATCCTCTAAAACCTTTTCTAAGAAAAAAAGAAATTATCTCCCTCTTTTATTAAATCACTTTTCACAAATAGAAATAAAGCCAAGAAAAACCGCAAATTCATAGAAATCCTGAAAGTAAACATCATTATAACTCTGCCCAGACTGTCCTCCGTTGACAAATTTAAACTTTTAGCCAATATTCCTGGGAAAATCATCTCCGTACTCTTAACATTAACAAATAATTTCCTCCTTTCTGGAGATATTTCGGTATCGCCTCGTTAATGTTTTTTCCTTTTATTGCATTTTGTTATTGGATTTATCATCAGTGCTTATTCCTTTGATTTTTTGTTACTTTTGTTTATGGGATGATTTCTTCTTTTTTTATTTTATTCTCTTTATATTTTTACTCTTCTATTGTACCTTCAACTTTCTTTCTTAATTGTAATGTTTTGTTCTCTGATGTTAGAACTTTTATTCCTTTTCTGATTTATTTAATTTTTCTAACAATTGGCAAAGGGCTCGACCACAAGTCACTGCTCACCATTCGCCAAGTGGAGGTGTGGTCGCTGCTCGACCAAGGCACTCCATTAAGCCGCCAATAATAAATCATCTCGGTATTTTAAATCATGCATGGGTCCTGATTGCCAAATGGCTAGCTCTCTGGCGTTCGGTACCCTCAGGTATCGGGTTCAAATCCCGGCTTTGCCATGGGTGTTCGTAGTGGTTCGGAATCCACTTTAAGCCGTAGGTCCCGGTCCTAGTAGAGAGTTGCGGGGGCATTGTTACTCGGCGTCCGTGGCTTACCATCAAGTTACACACGCCCCTGGGGTAATAGAAAGTGAGTAACATCGTCCAGCCCTTATGGCGAAGATCGCGGTTTATTTGCCAGCTGCATTAGAAGAAAAAAAAATATATTTTTTTAAAATCTTGCTGATGACTCCATCTGGAGGACTGTTAAGGCACTAAAACGTAAATCTACTAATATTCATATTCTTATTACTGATCAAAACTGTTCTTCCATCATTTCAAATTATTTTCAAGCTGAAGCTATTGCTAACAGACTTAAAAATCAATTTATTGAAAATGAGGCTTCTTGTGCATCTACAAATCTTCTTTTTGATAATAGAATCAGTGATTTTTATAATAGACATCAAACTTCTAAAGTCGTTCAGCGTCCTGATGGCCAATTGGCAACAGCTCTGGCTTTTCGTACCACAGACTTCAGATTCAAATCCTGGCGGTAGCAGGGATGTTTGTTAGTGGTTCAGAATCCACGTTAAACTGTAGGTCTCGATATAATTAGCCTAAAGTGTGCACAAAATCACCACAGAGTGACAAACCAAACCAATCTAAAGTCGTTCGTAGTTACTCTCTATTGTATTATTCTGTCTGCTCTGTTATCCTGTACTGTTATTAATCACATTTCTACTCTAAAGATTAATAACATTCCTGGTATGGACAACATTACTACAAAAATCTTCCTTTTAAAGTTATCTTAAAAATTTGTGGCTTCAATGATTCTATCTTTTACTTTTCCTATTATCCAGCCTCCTGGAAAACTGCAAGAATTATTCCTTCACTTAAACCTGGCAAAGATCCTACCAAGGCCAATAGCTGTCAGCTAGTTTCCTTACTCTCATTTCTAGCAAATTGCGGAAAATTTTATTATTAATTACCTTACAAAATATGTGAAAAATAAACAAATTTGTGATTCCTCAACAATTCGGATTCACTGAAATACTCTCTACTACTCATCAACTTTTAAATTTAAGAGAGATTTTTTTTCAGATTTTTCAAATTGAATTCGACGCTTCTTATAGTTTCCTCCGTTTATTATCAAAACTATTCACTCCTATCTTACTAACAGAAAATTTGTTGTGGTTAATATAGCTGACTCTAAAGTTAGATATATTAAAGCAGTGATCTCTTTTAGAGTCCGTTCTTTATAAATAATATTCCAAAATCTCCTGATGTCAAAATTAGTCTCTATGAGGACGATACTGCAATCTTTCGCCAAAACAAAAATTCTTATTATAACACTTATTTACTGAAAAATTATATCTCTTCTCTTGAAAATCGACTTACAAAATGGAAGATTAGTTTGCACACTCACAAAACTAGACAAGCTGGAACTATTAGAGAGTTGCGCATGCGTTTATGTAATAATGTTTCTTATGAGAATGCGCGCTAGGGAGAAAAAAATACCGGACGATAAAACAACGTTATGCAAAAACTCTCTATTAACTCTTCTGTTCGTATTTTTTACCTGCTCATTTGCCGAAAATCCAATCTCTCTATCACGGATAAAATACTCATCTACATTTATTACATGCGTCCCGCTATCATATACTGGTTTGGGGCTCTACAGCCAAATTTAACTAGGAAATTGTTCTGACTGGAAAATAAATTTCTTCGAATGATGACAAATTCACCTTGGATACTTCATAAATGAGGATATTAGAAACTCTCTTGACCTTCTTAATATTAGATAATTCCTCTCTAATACTAAAGTGCTTTTATGATTCGATCCCTCCCAATTTTAATTAACAACAGCAGGACCAAATATATATTCTGCAAAGCAGAATTCAAATTTTAAGCGAAGAACTCATCAGTTTCTGCTCTTTGAAATTGGGAACCACTCAGATCAAGTTCCATCCATCTCTAGCAGCAAGGCTTAGGATTGCGACCATCAATAGCTGCGGACACCTTAGAGATACCCATAATCAGTCAACTTCACAGCTCAGGAAGAAACCCCAGATCACATCGTCGTGGTTGGGTTTTCTGTGAGGTTCGGTGAGTGAACCACTAATCATACTATAGAAACGATCCTATGAAGTATGATCTTAAAGCACCGCGTCGCGTCTTTACAGGATATCGGAGTGCCCTGGCCCCGAAGGGGCCTAAAACTCGTGTCTGCATCCGAGAAACATTGATGAAGGAAAAAACATTGATAGTTAAAAGGAGGTGAGGTGATTTAAGAGCAATGTCCCATGTTAAAATATATATTAAAAATATAAGCAAAGAAATAATTAATAAAATAGCTAATAACAAGGAGAAAAATAAAATAAAAAACAAAAATTAATAAAATAAACAGAACAATTAAAGAATCCAAAATTTAAAAAGAAAAAAAGGAATCTACAGTAGGATGGGATTTTCGTGGCTAGGAATGAAGACTAAAAGCACAGAGATCAGGGTTGAACCTGCACAGCCTTTCGACTGCGCGGAACAACGCTCTTGACGACAACTGAGCCAGTTCGTCTAGCAGCTTTGCAAGTTGTGAAGAATAGCCCTTGGGCGTTTAACATTTTCCGGAAGATGGAAATCGAATCTCGGAAGATTACGAATTTCATCCTTCGGGATTTGTTCACGATTTGCATAGAAATTTTCTGCAAGCTTGAGCATGAATTTTTGAATAGAGAGGAGGGAAAGACAGTGACGAATGTCATCATTCCTAAAATACCAAGGACAGTCAGTAATCATTCTTAAAATTTTATTTTCAATTCTTTTGATGTAGTTGGTGTGGTATTTTGCAGCGGAACCCCAAACTGGGCTAGCATATGTGATGATGGGAAGCAAATAGTACATGTAAATAATTAGTTTATTATCTAAGGATAAAAGGGATTTTCTATTAATGAATGGATAAATCATGCGTATAGAAATATTATATTTACGTTTAATATGGTTAATATGATTAGAATATGTTAGCTTACTATCAAGGTATACTCCTAAGTATTTAGTATTGTTAGTCCAATTAATTCGTTGGTTAAATATGAAAACATTAGACGGATAAATTTTGCGTCTCGTGAAGAGTACAACTTGTGTTTTTTCTACATTTATTTTAATTTTCCAGTGAGTAAGTCAAGCTTCAAGTTGCTTGAGATATTAATTTAACTTAATAGTGAGATCCTGAATGTGGTTAGAAGAGACTACGAATGCTGTGTTATCTGCATATAAACTGACGTTTACGTTGTTAGTAATATAAATATCATTTATGTAAAGGTTAAACAGAAACGGACCAATTAGGGTGCCCTGGGGCAAGCCTGCATTGATACGCCTCTGAGAGGAGAAATAGTTATTGATTTTAACAGAGAAAGATCTATTATTGAGATAGGATTGGATTAAAAAAATAATGTAGAGTGGAAATTTGTAAGCGTGTAATTTGTGAAGTAGACCATCGACCCAGATCCTGTCGAATGCTTTTGTAACATCAAGGAAAACGACTCCTGTTATCATTTTATTAGATAGACCTTCAGAGATCAATTCCGTTAGTCGGAGTAATTGATGAGTGGTGGAAAGTTGAGGGGTGAACCCGAACTGATGAGGAATCATGATAGAATATTTAGTCAATTGAGCTTTGATTTTTTTTAGAATGATAAATTCTTGTAATTTATTTAGACTGGATAGGAGAGAAATGGGGCGGAAACTAAAGGGAACAGAGGGATATTTTCCTGGTTTAAAAATGAGGAGCACTATGGCTTTTTTCCAGATAGTAGGGAAATAAGTAAGATTAAAGATTACATCAATTAATTTAGCTATTCTAGAAATAAAATTAAAAGGGAGATTTTTAATTTTAAGATTGAAGATATAATCATAAATATAATCAACTTTAGTATTAGTAATTTTATTGGGGTTTGGAAGAGAATTTAATTTACGAATTGAATTTTCAACAGTAATGTTCGTAAGAGGATTAGAAAGATTATTTGGCTGGTATTGACTCTGAAGACTATCCGCGAGAATTTCAACTTTAATTTCGTCCTTTGTAACAGGAGACGAATTCGGCGAGTTAAGAGCGATTATATTATGCATTTTACCTTTTAATTGTTTTATAGCTTGCCAGATACAGCCATCAGCAACGTCCAGTGTCTGAAGACGATTGGTCCAGGTGCTTTGGGTGAACGTGTAAATAGCTTTACGAAGCTTGGCTTGTGCCCTATTGTGGATGGTTTTAGTGGAGTGATCGCGATAGAATTGCCAGTTTTTACGTGCTCTGTTTCTTTCTCTGGAGAGTGTTTTAATATGTGGAGGAATGAAATTTATAATATTCTTTTTAATTGGGTTAGATGAGTTAGTGTATGTTTTATGCATTAGTTCGGTAATTCTATAAACTTCGGCATGAATGGTTAGTGTAGAATTTAAATCAAGGTTCTCAGGGGGAGAATTAGCAAGTAGGTTATAGAATTTAGACCAATTACTAGAGATATTTCTCTCAAGATTTAAGGGTTGATAGGTAATAGAAAAATTTACAATAACAGGGTTATGATCGGAAGATAATTCAGATAGAGATTCAATAGTGAAGGTGACATGAAAGCCGTTTAGCAGGGTTAGGTCGATAGTTGAGGAAGAGGAGGAGTTAGTAATCCTAGTGGGATTGGGCGGGGCAAAAATTTCTGCACCAGATTTTAAAGCAAAATTGACAATCGCATTGCCGGTGCTATCATCCCGTTTGCATCACCAGGATGTGTGATGAGCATTGAAATCCCACATAGTATGGAAGAATTGTTAATATTAAGTATGTTATTGAGATCATTAATTAAATTAGTGGGATTAATTTAACAGGGAATGTAAACAGAGGCTATTGCAAGGTTATTAAAGTGATCAGTTTTTATATTTAGAACAGTTGTCTGAATGTCAGTTAAGTTATTGGGTGTGATATTAGTATGCGGAATATTATCTTTAATAAAAATGGCTGTACCTCCACGAGGTCCAAATGATTGATTATCAACATTTCTGCGAAGAATATAATTAGGAATATATCCCTCCGATTAGGGGATAAGTGAGATTCTTGGATTAGTAGTAAATCGGCGTTGTGAGTATTAGTGAAGTTAATTAAATCATGCATTTTAGACATAATACCGTTTGCGTTCCAGTAACATATTTTTAACCCAGTAATCAGCACGACCATTAATTATTGCTAGAACCAATATTTTCAAAACATCTAAGAACTATTTGCACCTTCTGAAAATCAGAAGTACAGTTTTTTAAACTATTGTAAACATTTTCGATTCCTCCTAAGGAGTTAAATATAGAAATAAATTCATTTATGATGTGGAGAACTTTCCCGAAGGAATCTTTATCATTAGAATTAATATTAGGAGCACTTGAGTCGTGCTGATTTCCTACTGTGGTGGTGTTTCCTAGTGGTCATCGATGGAGTTTGATGGGGGGGGGCGACTCCTTGCACCATTGAGGCGAAGGAGATACCTTCCGTTATTTTTTTGCTTTGGAAAGGAGCAAGAGCAGAAGAGCAGAATGACTAACTGTAAGCACTTTTAGACTAACTTTTATCAATGACTAACTTTTAGCAGAATGACTAACTGTGCGGGAAGCGTCCCTATTGGGCCCAAGCAGATTTTTTCCCCAAGAAGAAGAAGATTTTCCTCCAAGAAGCGAGGTGTCCTGTCTGCTGGCAGGTGATACACGTTGGGGTTTCTAATCGTTCTTTGATTGGACATTCTTTAACATAGTGATTTTCTCCACATTTTAGACATCTATGTTTAAAGTTGCAATTTTGACTAAAATGATGAAAGAAGTTACATGAGAAGCACTGGGTGGCACCAGGCTTACTGTTAAATTTCTTTTCGCGAACTGTTGGATATAGTAATTTAGTGACCACAAGGAGTTTAGCATTTTTATCAGATTTCAAATAAGCGAGTTGCCAGACAGGCATGGGCTTTTTGGTCTTCAGGTAGTTCAGTTTGAGGATTTTATCGATCTCAAAGTCGAGTTGTTCGAAATTTTCAGCTATATCAGCAGTTTCACAGATAACTGGTAGACCTTTAAAGACTACCTTCAGAGGTGCCTTCGTGTTAGTGGCGCTCAGAAATGCGGTAATTAAACTATGTTGGATGATATCTTTGGGAAAAATCTTAAGATATTCTCCGGCTAGCTTGATTTTTACATCTCCTTTAAATTCATTATTTATGTAAGCGAGTTTAGTTTTTAGGTTATCGCCTGGTTTCACCATTATAGGTGGAAGTTTTATTTATTTTTTTTTTGGGGGGGGGGGGGCGTAACTCGCGTCTCTATCGGAGGCTTCATCCACTTTTAGGTTAGAGAACTTATTATCTACATTTATAGCACTATTTCCATTATTAACATTAATTTTCGCCGTGAGGCATTCAGCAGGCAACTGAAATTCGTCAGTAACGTTATTGTTACTGCTGTGCTTAACCTTAGGTTTTTTATTTTATTTCCAATGGCACTGCAAGTGCAAAAAGAATAAAAATAATAATAACAAGGAAAAAAAAAGTACAAAAGATTAAACGTCCAAAAAGTGCATAGATAACCGAAGTCATTGTCTTAAGACTTCTCTCTCACGCCAGTAAAGCGCTGTGTCCGAGTGGCCGTCATGTACCGCACATCGTAGGAGGTGGTCTCTGTTCATTTGGTCTGTTGAACCACATACGGAAAGCCAGGGTTCGAAAAGATTTTAATGCGATGGAGATGTTTTGCTTGACAGTCATTGCCAGTCGGAACTTGGCGACAGTATGCCATCGCGGATTGCTGGCTTAACCTTAGGTTTTAGTGTGACTTTAGCCACACTGTGTATGATCCTACAAACGATTGGACTATAATCTCAGCCCGAAAATCTATTTATTTTTTTATATATAAAATTGTGTTTTTCTTGTAGTGATAGGTAAATTAGAATTGACATAAACGGCCAAATTAATTATACTTTTTAGCTATTATTAAATCGCAAACTATAAACACATTTTAACTCATAATGCCTGTAATTAGAACTGTTTAAAACAATATATTTTCATTCATCATTACAGAATTTTAGTTCCAACGAGAAACATTCCGCGTGTGCTGAGAGAAAAACCTGTATGTCCTTTATATATATTTATTTTCATAATTTCCAATTTCATTTAACTATAAGATGAGTATGCTTAATTCAATATTGTTGCAGGTAAGATTTTGAATAATTTAGTTTATTGTTTGATAAATTCACTTAAAGTGTAATAAACCAACAATATTAAGCGGGAAATATTTCCTCCAGCAGATGGCGCTACACATTAGTTTGGGGGTCATACTTACCCATTGTTTCGACCCAAACTATTTCAATAGCATAATTTAAAATGTAAATTTATCAAATTGCTAATTGCCGTTACATTCTTTTTCAAAATGCATAATTGTTTTAATGGCCCGAGAAGTGAAATTTGCAAAAATTAAAATATTTTGTATCCATAAATCATCTAAACTGAATTGATTATTTTTATCAGCACATACAGTATATAGTAAATTTATACAGTAAATATGTTATGCATCAGAAAATACAGTAAATTTATACAGCAAACAGTTATCTTTAAGAACACTAAAATAAAGCATATTATTTTGGTAGGTGTCAACTAGGCCTTAGATAAGCCACCAAGTTTTATTGCTTTCAATTCCTTAAAAAAGTTGTGTTAAGTTCTTTTTTTTTTTTTAATTTTGCGGATGATTTTGAAGGAATTAATTACTGCTCCTATTTATTTCATGGCCAAGACAGTTTGCAGAATTCACTGGAGAAATATGAGTAACAGAAATCAGAAAAAAAGAAAAACATGTGTGGAATATCTGAATTACCACTTTTTTTTTAATTCACAGAATTTCTCATATATATACAAAGTGTCCAAGATATCATATTGTACTCGCTTCGGCAGTACATATACTAAAATTGGAACGATACAGAGAAGATTAGCATGGCCCCTGCGCAAGGATGACACGCAAAATCGTGAAGCGTTCCACATTTTTTTTTTGCAGTCACAGTTGAATTAGCAAATTAAATTATCTTAACTATCTCTCATAATGACGAGAAACAACCTATGTTTACAAATAATCTACAGATATTTTAGAGTAAAATGTTAAAATCCATTAGAAGAATAAATTTCAATAATAAAAAATTTAAATAAAAAAAAAAGAATTATGTAATAATTTTGAAAGCACAATCAATCCGTATATCTATCTATCTGTATATTAATCTTCATACATATAACTATTGCTTTTATTTAGTATTTGAAGTGAAATACTAAATTCAAATATACAGCCTTTTTTAACATTGAAATAAATACCGCAGGACCTGAATAACTGAGCGGCTATCGTTCTGGTCCACAGGTTTCAGGTTCGAGTCCCGGCGGTGAAATGGATGTTTGTAGTGGTTCGGAATCCACTTTAAATTGTAGGTCCCGGTCTAATATGGCTGTTGATTAATATTAATACAAAAATTTAAAAACAGAAGGAGAATAGGGACATATACGAATATATTCAAAAGGAAAAATAGGAAATTATAATTAATACATTGTAAAGGATAACTGGGCTGACAACAAGCGGACTTGTTATGCGATACTTCAGAAAAAGAAGATAAGGGAGAGAACACTAAATGAAGATATTGAGAACAATTCTAGAAAGTTTTCTAGTTTCAAACAGAATAATGTCATAAATTGGGAAGATATAAGGGTCTAGTGATTATAGCATGTAAAATGAAATGATAGAATTATTAACTTTCGTATTACAAATTTTAATTTGGCAAATTTTAATATTAAAATCCAAGTTTGATTTGCAGTCCAATGAAATAGAGTCGAATTGATTGAAATTTGAATAGATAATAGGATCATCAATATTTTCAGCTTCAGATACTTGTATTTTATCAGAATTAGAAAATGAAGTTCTTTTACATTTCGTGGAAGTTTGAAAAAATTGTATTTCAGTATTAATTTTTTAAAATTTTATTTAAATTTTAATTTTTATTCCTGTAGAACCTTTGAATGAACATCATTATGTAAAGCATTAGTTTTTCTTCTTTATAATTCTCTGCATTCCAGCTACCAATATGTTCAGAGGGCTCACTGTGCTGTTACGCATCAATTCTTCAAATTTGGATTTTCTAATATATTTTAATGTACAATTCTCTATATTCTTCTTTCTTATATTTATTACTTAAAGGTTTGTTTTAGCTCACTGTGAATTCATAAGAAATTTCTACAATATTACCATCCATAGTACTTAAATATTTAACAATTTGTATTTTTGTATTAATGGATAGTGTATGAATTTTATGAATATTTTTCATAAACAATTGGCATCTTTACAATTACATCTACATAGATGATATATTGTCCACAAAGTGGTATAGATGTTATTGCTTTACATTTATTGTAACAATGATCTAACAGGTCAAATTTTATTAATTAATTCTCTAAGAATTTATAATTATTGAAATAACATCATCAGTTGCTAGTTTAATTCCTTTGTCCTGGCTTACTTTTATTTTAATCATAGAATTATTTTTTGCAGCAAAATTTATATTTACAATAAGCATATGTTTTAAAAATCTGTCTCTCTGTTTAAAAGATTTTTTTTTTTTCACATTATTAATCTGTTTACAGTACCTACCCTCAAAGTAAATGGATTTTAACTGATTATGAAAATTTTCACAATTATCATTAGTCTCAGTAAAACCATGTGTAAATTGACTATGAACAGTCTTCCAAAGTTCAGGTTTAGTGATTGTCTATATAATATTAAATAAAATTTTGAGTTTTAGTTGAAGTACAATTTATAAAATTCTGAATCATAAAGTTTCAAAATTTGGGTGATATTTTTTCATTTAAAATTATATATGTATATGCATGATGTAAATTTCATACATCTTGCATGCAAGACATGTTATTTATAGAATAAATAATTGACATTAGTACCAAAAAAAGTATTGAATGCTACATAGCAGACATGATCACCGTCATTCATGACTTTATACACTAATGAAATGGGCTACAAGATCATTCTGGCAATATGCATATTGAAAGAAGATAAAAACGATAATGATTAGTACATGAGTAGAGAGTATGCAAGATGTTTTATAGGAATACTTTATCAACATATCTATTTGAGTTTAGTTAATTTGCCAAGAGCAAAAGATTTCTCATTATTTGATAAAATATTTAGGCCGACTCTTCTTTTTTGTTTTGAAAGTAAACTAGATGAATTCTTTTAGAATGTTTATGAAATAGCAGACCAGCATATTAGACTGTGTTGCAAAAGTTAATGGAGAAAAACCCATAGTGCATAGCCTTAAATTTAATTTCATAAGTATGTTAAAAGAAAGTAAAGATGACAATGAAATAAATTTAAGATTTATTATTAATTTCTTAGTAATTTGATATAACTAAGATTTAGAATTCTGTACTTTCACATATATTATGTATATAAATATATTATTAACATGCAAGAGTTGCTTCATAACTGCCACATTGTTATGTTGTATACATACTGTTTTAAATATACTTTTAGGTATTATAACTAGTTGATATTCTTAGCAAATATGAATAATAATATTGATAATATGTTTTTATCTGATTTTATAGTGGTTTTCTTTTTGTTAAATTTGTCTATAAATTTGCATTTCAAACTCTCAAAAAGGAAACCTTCTGTACAAATATTAAAAATTATTTCATTAACCTACAAATTGAATGACAAAATTTGAATAAGCAAAATCTGTTGAAAAAATAAATGAAATTATTTCAACTGTTAAATCTTTTTTTGAAAGAATTTTGGTACATAAACAGTCAATTTAACAAAAACAACACATGAATCGTTAGAAATATACAATGTAAAAATTAAGTAAATAAAAAAATGAGCTGATTTTCCTAGGGAAAAAATATTATTTTTGTCTGACCATTATATTTGCTATTTTTTTAAAAACAAATTAATATTTTATGGTGTTTTAAGTAGCATATAAATATTATGCTCTTTTTTCTTTATTTACTATTTATAATATCCGACTGTAACTGTAAAATATAAAAATGGGAGTTTTTTACACCTCCCTACTCTTTCGGAATTTTCAATTAGTAGCATTTATAAGACATATGGCACAATAGAATACTTTTGCAATTTATTTTATATACATTTGCTAACATTTCATTTTGAAGATTAATTTAGTAAATAAAATATTGAACTCTTTTAAAAAAAGTAATTTTTTTAAAAGAAAAGAAGCTTAATTTCCATGAAATATAACCATTATTTATATGTTAGTATAACATATCTTTGCAAAGTTGGGTTATAATGTTCATTATATTAAACATCTCAAAAAGAATAACTTTCCTGAAAACTAAATATATTTTTCAAGTTATGTGCAAGAAGTCTTAATTATCTATGTCTTTTTAATTATCTTTGATTGATAGAAAGTTAAAAAGTGTTGCTTTTCATAAGGATAACCTTATATATAGAATAAATGTTAGGACCTACATGATTCAATTATTTTGATTAAATTAAAAATAAGAATGTTTCAATATTTGTGTGTTTCTAAAACCCCGATTGACTAAACTTAACCCTAACTTTTTAACAGGCAAACTTGACCATAATAAATTTTAAAATATATTTTATGAGTGAAGCAGAGATTCATAAACAAAAGAAAATTTTTTTATAATTAACATCTTCTGTACATTCTTCATTTTATAAATTAAATTAAAAATTCTACACTTTTTTATTTATTTCATAAAAAGAAATAATTTTTTAAATCTAATTTTATACAAAATTTTCTTAAATTTGTGATGATGTTTAAAAAAACCTGTCCTGTAATAATCTTTTCTGTGTTCATTTTTTATGTTAGGTACATAAGATGTTGAAATAATTGAACTTGGATTTCATATTTAAAGTCATATAAAGACATTTATATGTATTGATAATGTCAATAAATTCACTAAACTTTAAGGTCATTAAACAAAAAGGAATGAAAATAATTAAATATTTTGATACTATCAGTAATCGAAAAGAAGAGATATTAGTATGCAATGTGCATCCACCTTATACTCATATTCTCCCAACTGGCTGCATACTGTCATAAAACCAGTTCAAGTTACAATAGGAGTCTCGGAAATTCGGCGACTTTTTGTGTCGCCAACTGATCGATATGCTGTGGTAAACAGGTTTTCTCATACTTTTTGCAATTCACTTTACATACAATCACAACCCTTTATTTGGCGAAAAGAATTTTTGTCGTCAAATCTCAACGACGCCTATTCTGCAATATTACCACCTGTTCTCTCTGACAAAAGTAATCAGCAGAGCAAGAGCTCTCTGATTATGCTTATCAGCAAGCCAGCTACTGATGTAGACATGCATGTTATGAGTGATTAGTGACCAGCTCTTTTCGAAACATTCTTGGAAACTGCACTCCCTTACAAAATAATAAACTGCAGCTACTTCATGTCACTCCAGAAACATCTGACAATACTGAAAATATCACCCCAAATTTAACTTGTACAAACATCATCAACAATGACAGGTGGCAATAGCCCCATCCACTCTCAAACTAATCAACTCATTTTACCTGCTAATCTCTCGCAAGATATTGTACCTAAATTTCTCTTCGTTGTAAAGGAAACTGTTACTTTCTTCTCGTCATTTTTATTTTCTTCTCATTCATCAAAATTGCATATAACACCACATAGGCTAGACCAAAAATGAATATAAATATTGAGGATATATTGCCATTACTTTTTTTTACCTTTCGACTTCACACCATAAGCACTCAACATTTTATACAAAATATGGTTTGTACAGATTTGTATTAATAATAACCTCAGGTGCATTAAATAAGAATAAGGGGTGTGAAATTATGAATAAAAGACAAATCTAAAAAAAACATTACATGAAGGATCAACAGATAGCTTCAAATATGTCTAGCTGTACAAGCAGAAAATTACAGTTTTTCCTATGGTTCTATGATTAAAGTAGATATAAGATTGAGTTATCCAAATATACGCCATATATGATTATAACATGCAGTGTAGAGATTAGAAGATCTAACACATATAATAAAAAAGAAGGATATGTAATTTAGTAATTGAAATTAATTTACAACTTCATTTTTACCTAGCTAATAGATTATAAAATATCTTTAACAAATAAATAGTTTCATTTCTGTCTATTGAAACACTTAGAATGCAAAAAGATCTATAGGAATAAATTAGAAAAGGGTAATTATATTTTAAATGCAAAAGAGTTTTCAAATATATATTTTAAAACATTTACTTTCAAAACAAGAAAAAATATTTTGAAATGGCAGACTTGCATATTGAAAAAAAAGTTAATAATAAATAAAAACATAGCCCTAACATTAATTTTAAAAAATTGTTGAAAGAAAGTAACGATGACAATTTGTGTGTCGTCGTTGTTCTTCTTTTTGACGGAGTCCCTTGGCCTGCAGGGCCTTGACGATGACAATAAATGAATTTCAAAATTATTAATTTTTTAGTAATTTTATATAGTTAGGATTTAGAATTCTGTGCTTTGATATAGATTATTTTATATGAATATTTTATTAACATGAAGAAATTCTTCATAACTGCCACATTGTTATGTTGTAGGCATTTTTTTAAATTATGTTTTTAGTTATTATATCTAGTTGATATTCTATTTTAGGCTTAAATTTATTCATACTTTATACATATTCATAAATTTACTCATATTTTAGAGAATGTTTGCTAATAAATTGATTTTATCTATTGGGAATTTTTATACTTTAAAAATTTTTATATTTGACATACAAATGAAAAATCAAATTTGTGCATTTCGCCGTTAATCTAAGCCCTGACTGAAAGAAGCAATTTTTAATTTTTTTACACTGTGATACAATAAAATTTGCATTTCATACATGATGATGATATTATTATACAATTATGATATTTATTTAAGAAAAATTTTAAATTCAAATGGAACAATGGAAAAAGAACCATAGTGTTTAACTTCAATTCCAAAAAAGTATTGAAAGCAAATAAAGATAATAATGTAATGGATTTAAGATTAATTTCTTAATAATTTAGGATAACTATGATTTAGAATTCTGTACTTCAATATATATTATGTATATAAATATTTTATTAACATGAAGTAGCTTCTTCATAACTGTAACATTGCTATGCTAGGCACACGTGTATAAAATATGTTATGTATTAGAACTAGTTGATATTCTCTTTAAGTTAATATAGACATACTTTAGTCTTTTAGAGAATGTTTGCTGGGAAATTGATTATCTTTTGAGACTTTTATATTTTAAAATTATTTATATTAGTCATATCTATAAAAAAATAAATTCATATTTCACTGTTAATCTAATTTCTTGCCTGAAGGAAGGAATTTGTATTTATTGTAGCTATACAGTAAAATTAAATTTTTATGCATATTCATTATCATTATGGAAGAAAATTTCTAAAAACAATTATTTGTATCTTAAATTCATTATTCTAGTAAATTTAGAAAAGGTGTTAATTTAATGATCACAGTTTTCTGAAAAATGAAATATTTCTGAAAAGGAATTTTATATTATTGACAATAACAAAGAATAGTCCAGGTTCTTTCAATTGATATAAGTGCTGAAATATACTTTTTTATTATATTTGTAATCACTAAGACAGTTTACCTTGTCAAAATTGTAAACATTGATGACATTATAAAAGTTCTAAGAATTAAATTTAAAAAATTATATATTTATTTACTGAAAAAAATAATAGCCAATGTAATTAAAATATTTAATTTTTCATTACTGTCATATTATTTATATCTATAATTTTTTTATTGCTATATCATATCTAAAACAACTATTTTTAACTGATTATTTAGCAAATAAATTACCAGATAAAATAATTATGAATTACAATATTAATATGTTTTTCATCTGATTTTATTATTTTTTTTTTATTGTTGATGTTGTTGGTTAAGTTTTTTTTATATAATTTGAATTTCAAACCGTCAAAAAGTAAACATTCTACACACATATTAAATACAAAATTTTATTAACAACATATTGAGAGAACAAATTTGAATAAGCAAAATCTGCTTAATCATTAAAAGAAACACTTTCCAATGTTAAATCTTTTTGAAATAATTTTAATACATAAACAATTAATTTAACAAAAACAACAAATTATTTGTTAGAAATGTACCCTATAAAAATGAAGTGAATAAAAGACTGAGTTGTATTACTGAGAAAAATTTTTCAATTAAAAATATGAAACAAGAAGAAATTATACAAACTCTTATAATTATTTCTTTCATGTGATCACTGCATTTGCTATTGTTTAAAAACATATGGCAGAATATTTTTAAGGGGCTTTAGTAACACTTTACAAATCCCAGATATTTTGCTCTTTTATTTTATTTACTTTTTATTTATAATATCCAGTTGCAACTGTAAAATATAAAAATGGAAGTTTTTACATCTCCCTATTCTTTTGAAATTTTCAAGTAGTTTAATTTATAAAGACAAACAAAATGACAGAAAATTTTTGCAATTCATTTTATATACATTAGTCCAAATTTTTATTTGAACATAGTTAATAAAATCTCAAACTCTTTAAAAAAAAAACAATTTTATTTTTAAAAAATGAAACTAAATTTTCATGAAATGTATCCAGAACTTTTTATTTGTATAAAATATGTTTACAAAGACACTGGGCACCTCAAAGACAATAATCTTATTGATAATTATATATATATATTTTTAATTATTTGTAGGAAGTTTTAATTGCATATATTTTATCTTTAATTTCAGCTTTATGACAAAACAACAAACATATTTCAACATTTGTCAGATTTTTAATTCTCGATGAACTAAATTTAACACAAACATTTTAACAGGAATAACTTGATCACAATGAATTTTGAAATATATATTGGATGAATAAACCAGAAATTTAAAAAAAAAAACCAATAATTTTTTTTATTTTGTTATAATTGATATCTTTTGTGCAATCATCATTCTTTAAATTAAACTAAAATTTTTACACTTTCTAGTTATTTCTTATGAAGAAATGTTTTTTGGTTTATATATGATGAAATGATTATCTGGTTTTATACAAAATGTGAATATATTTGTTCATGAATGTTATAAAATTTTTTCTTGTAATAACCTTTATTTACATCCTTTTTTTATGTTAAATGCATAGGATGTTGGAATGTCTAATAATTGAATTTGGATTATGTATGAAGTAGTAAATAATTATTAAAAAATTCCAATTATTTTCAACTCATTTGTGAAATAAAACACTAAATATCCTGTAAAAATATTCATTTCAGATATTGCAAGTTTAAAAGGTATTAATTAAAATAATTAATATCTTGAAATGATTAAGAAATGTGTCAAAAATGTTAAAATTAATGCCACTTTTAAAATCAAACATAATTTGAACAGAAAAATGACCATGGAATAAAGACAGGAGAAAAAAAAGCTTCCCATACACACTATACTGAACCATAAAATGTAAAAAATTTCCTTTTAACAATAATTGTTTTCTATTTTTTTTTTTTTTTTGTCGTTAATTAAATTTTTAACTCATTATATTCTTATCTATCTTATATTTAATTTCTTACTCTATAGAATAGTAATAATAAAAAATAATAATAAAGTAAAAAAAAGGGGGAGGTTTATTTTTACTTCACTCTTTACAGTAGTCAAATCTATTGTTTTTATAATACAATAGACCAATGCAACTTACCTCTACAGTTCAAAATAGATCGCTACGTAATTAAATTACTTCATAACATAGTAAGTATTGACACCAGGTATTGAGTTAGCTTTAGATAGCTGTGCAGTCTAAAATGGAGTTTTCGCCATCACATGAATTATAACAGCCATTAATAAGCGAGGATGAGGTGAAAATTTTAAAGTAATGAAATCATTATTTTCTTTAAAAATTCGTAAACATTCATCCATGAAGGCAAGGAATTATATTTGACATGATCTTCAATTTGGTTGATGCAATAATTATCAAAACTGAAAAAAAAATAAATAAAGCAGTCTTTTATGGTAAACCTTCGATGAATCTTGCTGTCCCGCTTTCTCCCATTTTAAAGATATATACAATAATTGCCCCGCATTTAACACATTATGTTTAAAATTTATTTGCCACGTTGAAGAATAAATTGTTTTCGTTAAAAAACTTACATTGTATAATACCATTTATCAAAAATCATTATCTATTACCAAATCATTTTGCGAAAAAATATACATTTTAATAAATAAATTTCAATCATATTAAAAAATATTTTATTATAACGCTTTTTATAAAGTACATAATGTACTATATAAAATAAGAAATACGTTTTTTTATTTTTGTGCATTAATTAGTTACTCCGTCTGTGCAAGTTTTTGATAGAAAATAGGAATAGAAGAAGATAGGAATTTGATAGAAGATAGAAATTTTAATTTCTCTTCCTCTTGTTTTTAATTTTGATTTTTGAATTCTCTTGTTTATTATTAAATTCCTTTATGCTTCTTTTTAATTTTTCTATTTGTTCCTTTTTGTAACTTAATTTTTTTTTTAATCATATTGATTTTCTTATTAAATTTTCTATATTTTTAATAACTGACAAAGGGCAAAACCTCACGTTACGTAATCCCATTGACCAGGTTGGAGGTTTTAGTCGCAGCGCGACCAAGCTACTCCATTCACTTACCCCCATACACATGTCTGAAAGTATATACCACTTTTAAGTTAAACTACTTGTATATGTATAATATTTCGCGAAAGCGTGCAGCATACTTACCTGGCACTGGAGTCGTCCCTGATCAAGAAGGGGGATCTCCCGAGCAGAGGCCCATCATAGCACTTCGATGGGTTGACGTTCGCCACATCCGCAAACTGCGGTTGCTTGGGGTGCATAATTTTTGGTAGTTGGGGCTGCGTACGCGCGGCCCCAGATAGATGAAAAGAAGATATTAGCGTAGAAAGACATTAAGTTCTACGACTGTTTGGAATTGCTCTGGTGTAATTATAAGCCGTCGGTCAGTCGAGTTCCGAAACTTGTCAATAAGCAGCAAATAGCGATTTTTTTTTTAAGGGGTAAAAGCAATTTTATTCATATTCTTGAACGTATTTCAGAAATCAAATGAATTTGACTTAATTAGAACAAATAGTTGTCACACATAAAATAAAAAAGATATATCATTCGTCTTATAATACTTATTTGTGCGAATACTTATTTATCATTTTTTTTTTTCATTTATATCAAAGGAATTTTTAGATGTTAGAAATGGTGATAACATTACATAAAATTAAAATGAATAGTTCGATCGATTGTTTTAAACTCAGCTTTTTATTTAAGGAAATATTAAAATCTACACTTAAATGGAGAATTAGAAATTTTATTATAGAATTCCACACATCTAAATATGCTGAATTAATAGACCAATGTTATTCGGTGAAATTAAGTTGATACCACATGGCGAAGTGATGTATTATTTGTTTAGGGGTTCGGTAAGATTTGTTCAAAATCAATATGTAATAATTGTTGTTTTTGTAAATGAAAAGAATTTAAATTAAATTTTTTTATCAGACATTAAAAAATAGATGTCTGTAAAGTTATTCTTTTCGTCATAGAAAGTTTTCAGGGGTTTGTGTCAAAAAATTAAAGATTGTTTCACATGACCTAATGAAAATGTACAATATTAAAATATTCACATGAAAATTTAAAGTTTAAATAGCTGCCATCGTGGAGAAAAAATAACATAAAATAGGCAACAAAAAACAATTTTTCAAAATTGTTTGATTAAATTCAATATATTTTGGATTAAATAAGAAATGCAAATATAACTTTGATAAAAATAATTAACAGCTTAATTAATATCTGAAATGAAAGCACCATTTAAAATGTAACCCACCAACGAAAATTAAATCGATATATGCTTTAAATGTTAGTATTTCTGAAAAACATAAAATTTCAGTCGGGCAGTTTAAGGAATAACACCGTTAAATGCATTCTCTAATTCATGCATAAATATAACAATAAATATATTTTTTTAATCTGCGAAATTCAGATAATGAGCTAAAAGAATGCTTGTAGCCAACGGCCGTACCATGCTGAATATACCGGTTCTCGTTAGATCACCGAAGTTAAGCATCATTGGGCGCGGTCAGTACTTGGGTGGGTGACCACCTGGGAACACTGCGTGCCGTTGGCAAATTTGGGACCTGAATGGCCGAGTGTCTAGCGCTCTGGCGCTCGGTGCCACAGGTTTCGGGTTCGAATCCCGGCGATGCCATGGATGTTTGTAGTGGTTCGGAATCCACTTTAAGCCGTAGGTCCCGGTCTTCTATGACTGTAAGAGCGTCACGGAGCAAAAGTCAGGCTTCTACCTACGGGTGCTCCATCACAACAGAAGCTGCTTCCTTCCCCTTCAATCATGAGTCCATATGGGCTCGTGGGCTTGGCCAGCCAAGTGGGATAAGAAACAACAACAACAAGAATGCTTGTCTGTTCTACAGCGCCATCTGGTAATTTAAATTGAAATCAATGTCATGGTGGATGTTCTGAAGGGACAAATATAAAAAATTAAATGTCATGAAATGTTTTTTAATTTTCTATTATTTGTAAACGTAATGAGCCAGGTTAACTTGCCATCTATGTTCAATGTCTTCGATATTCACACATAGTCAATGAATTATTTATTTATTTAAATAAATGCACTTATAACATTGGGGTTCGGTTAGAGAAGGGATGGGCAAACTACGGTCCGCGGGCCAACTCTGGCCCGTCAAATGGTTCTATCCGGCCGGCGGATAGAATTTTAATTTGCCGGTTCGAGGCAAATTATAAGAAATATATATTCATATAATATATATCCATCTCCTTTTCTACTTTGATGAAATATAATTTTCTTTCTTCCTTTTATTCAAAGGACTGACGTTCTTTTTACTTTCTCTATTTTTTGTTCTACTAAACATAAATCGACGGAAATAGCAAGCACAGAGAGCTTTCAATCGGTAAAGTGTTAAAAGCTGAAATTCTTCGTTAGTTCTAGCTGTAGATTGGCGCCATCAAGTTAAAATTTTATAAATCATTATCGAAAGTAAGTTTTCCAAATTTAATATCTCGCGCCCAGAAAATCAGTGCTATGTTTGCTTCATGTTATATATGTGAAGTGCGTTCAACTATGAATCTAAAAAATTACTTCAGAAGTAGACTGAGAGATGAGCATTTACCATCGTTCCTTAGAATCAGTACAACTGACTTCGAAGCTCAATATAAGAAAGTTTTAAAAATGAAATCGTAATTTTGTTCATCTCATTAACATATTTAAATTGTAATACTTGTATATTGTTTTTAAAATTTTAGAAAAATTTATCTTGGCCCGCCAAACTTTTTTTTTTTTTTCGATTTTTGGCCCGCGGCCGAAAAAGTTTGCCCATCCCTGGGTTAGAGATTTCGTTGAGTGCAGACGTATGTCTTCACTCCTCTGAATCTGCATTTTCACACACGTTTTTGATAACTTCGTATTCTCGCAATTTCTATCTTGTTTACTTCGCGAATACCTTTCTCGTCTTGTACAAATTTTAAATTTCGTTTGTTAAATGAGTCAAGCATCCACTGGAATTCTAGAGTATTCGGATCCTGTACCTCCTCATGTTATATATTATAATAGTCCTGACAGCCCTGTCATTATATCCAAGGATTTTGAAATGGAAACTGAATTTACCACCAAAGATAATAATAATACTGAAAACAATGACTATTCTGATGCACATTTGATTACTGATCTAACAGATGAATTTATATTATTCAATCAAACCATAATCAGCGAAGCAGCAAATGACAAAAGTAGGCTGGATGAATTAGCTAAACAGTATAGCAAGATCGCAATGAAGATCACCAAGTCAAAACAGGCTGGAAATCTAATTTTATTAGAATTGTATTGAAAACAACATTGTATGGGTAAATAGAAGAGGTTGAATCGATGAACAATATGAATGCTATACTATTGTGATAAGATCTAATGTCATTAATCAACAACAATAGTGTAAATGAGTTTATGGGGTAAATACCTGAGTTCAGATTTAGATCGACGACGATTTGTAGGTTGACGGAGCTCCTTGGTATGGGTAACCGCTAACTCCTTCTTTGCATATGAGAGGGAAGTTACTTTAGCTTTAAGCCCATTGCATTAAAAATAAAACAATTAAAATAAAAATAATAATATATGGAGAGGAGAAGTTTTTTCTTCTTCTTTTCAATAAAGTATTTAATAATTATTAATTATAATTTAATGATTAAAATAATAAAGTAAAAAGAGGATTTTGAAGAATTATAAATTGAACAAGAGCAGTTTGTTAAGAGAGGATGAACTGGTAATGACGGGGGAAATCTGCGAATCCTACACGGTCAGTTGCAAGGGAACGATAGAAGAGCAAAGCCTGGGGGAGGGGAAACGAAACGTTTCGACTACCAATTCCTGTAAACAATATAGTCACTACGTAGCATTGTTAGATGGTTTGGAGCATATACAGTTGGCAAAGATTTGTAGCTTGTCAGCTTTATTGTTGGTTGAATTAATTTGATTGGTTAAATTTGGAAGTTTTTTGATATCAGTGAAAAGAGAAATAAATTCTTTCATTAATATAACAGCATTTTGGAATAAGTTGAGATCTTCCATGCCAAGTAGTGAACATGGTTGGTTTTGATTTAGAAAAGTTGAAGGAGGTACAGCTCTAGTTGTGTTTACGTTGTTTTTAAGCATGGAGGCAAAACTGATGTTTGGGGTAACTTGTCTAGGAGGTATAACTTTGGGATAGGCAGCCTGTCTGTTAGAGTTAGTATTTATCTTTGGAAATTTGGGGCAGCCCCTCCAAGCTGCTAAGTGTCCTGTAGCGTTGCAATTAATGCATTTTGGCACCTCAAGCTTCCCTTCAGTTGGACACTCCTTATGAGAGTGTTCTTTACCACATTTAAGACACCTAGGTTTAAATCCACAGTTATTAGCATTGTGACGGAAATTATTACATTTAAAACACTGTAGTGTCATTGGTCGTCAGTTAAATTTCTCAACTTTTACAGTAAAGTATAGCAATCGTTCCAGTTTAAAAATTCCCATGCTTTTTTTGTTCCCTAGCAAGGGTAATCTGCCAGATTGGTAGAGGCTGCTTGGTTTTAGATCTTTTTAACTGGGTTACCTTATCAACAGAGTAGCCTAGATTAACTAACTCATCTTTGATTTCATTGTCAAGAGTTTTAATGTAGAGGCCTTTGATAACGAACCTTTAAAGGACGTTGATATTTAGGCGTTATCACAAAATATTCAACGGAGTTTTCTGTTAGATATCTGGTTATAGCCCTGTGCTGATTTTCGTCGAAGGGAAACATCTTGATCATTTCACCCGCAATTTTGATGGTAACTTTACTTTCAAAAAAATTGTCAAATTTGGCAAGCATAGTTTTTAGATTGTCTGTTGGCTTGGCCATAATAGGTGGCATTTTCTTAACTATAGGGGTGCTATTAAAGTCCTGCTCCTCCTGTTCGTCTATAATAAGTTTCTCAACCGAACCAAATGTCTCAACCAAGTGTTGAGGATTTTTAGCACAATTGACCTTGGCAATAAGCTTTTTGGAGGGCATAGTAAAACCGTAATTATCATGTTCATGATTATTAAGATGGGCAGCATTGCGCTTAATTTGAGAGTTAAAGTTTATAATTTTATGTTTTTTACAAGATGACAATGGGCAGGGCTCAAGTTTGCTTACCTTCCTCATTGCAAGCTGAAGATCATTATGGCGTATCTTCAGTTCTATAAGGTCATCATCATCGGGAGAATATCCAGTCAGCGCTGCAGCATATGCATTGTAGAGATTCTGTGCAAGGTCCTTCTTGATCACAGTAGTTATGCGTGCACAGTTTTCTTCGTCAGATAAATTGGATTGCTTTTCGGGAAATGTAGGCGAGGCCAACCTCTCCGATTGTATTGCCGCACGCGTTGTCTCCATAAGTTCCGGATTACTCGCTCCTGGTGCACTTTCCCGAACGGAGTAGTCCATCGTCTCAGCCCGCTCCATTCTCCTCCACCACTCGTCCTCGGCGGTCTCCATCGCTCCTGGTCCAAAGTCAGGTAAGAATCAGATTCAGATTTAGATCAACAATCAAGCTTTTAGATGTAAAATCACTGGAAAAAATGTGAGTGGTTTTCGAGACTTTGCATAAAAGAATGCAAATTCTTATTATATATTCCATCTAGCACCAACTGTGAAGACATTATTGAGAAACTCTCCGAGCACGGATTTGAAGTGCACAAAATTTCTAGACTCTCGAAGTTCAAAACTCGAGAACCGATGTCTCTTTTATGGCCAGCTAAAAACGAATACACTGGTAGAAGGTATCTACCACATCACTGAAATTCTCGGCACACAAGTTACCGTAGAAGCTTATACAGGACGCCCCGGACTCAGTCAATGCTGGAATTGTCAGGGTTTATTTCATTCACTGAGACCTGTAGGCTCCCGACCTAATGTGTGCGATATGCAGGGCCGCACAAAACTCAACACTGCGACCGACCTATCTGCCACATGTGTAAATTGTGGTGGAGATCATACTGCTAATTGGAGAGGATGTCCGCGTTGCCCAGGAAGCAAGAAAGCCCCAGCAAAATCCAAGGTCAGTAGCAAACAACCAAAGCCGCCCACTTACAAATGAATTCTTCTATGCAAGAATGACTTGCTGGACCGAAACTAATCCCTGCCGGGGGAGAAAACACTCTGCATAGAAGTGAAGTTTCTTCTTCCCGACCCCAGTTGATAGCCTGCGGAAATGGCGTTTCGACTGTTCCTCTGT
>BPLQ01014758.1:613631-684798 GCA_021605075.1 Caerostris darwini | reverse complement strand
ATAAATAAAAATGGAAATTTTAATTAATGAACACTTAAAAATGACAGAGATACAAATAACATTCCTTATATACAAAATTTTCGAAGAATATATTTTAGTTTTAATAAATTATTACACATAAAAAATTATTACTTTGAAAAGCATATAATAAAATATTATAGTTTTATATTTTTAGTACATTTCAAAAATTTAATTAAATATATTTTTGAAACAAAGTACATAATCCAATTTTACGTAATTAAAAATAATATTTAAAATGAAGAAACAATTTGTTACTTAATTAATTTATGGACTTAAATGACTGTTCGCCTATCACCAAATCCTTAAATATTAATTATACCTCATAATAAAAACCACATTCTAGAGTATGTAGCCAAGAGATGTTTAAAACAAACTAATTATTTTTAATTGGAATTAAAGTGTATTAAATATAATTTTCTTATTGTATCTCTGCCATTTCTATTTATTCATTAAATAAAATTTCCACTCTTAGTCAGTTGTTATTTTTTTTTTAACTACTGAGTCAGTCATTATCCACTCAAAAGAATGCAATACGATACGAATCAATAAATCAACGACTGTCAAAATCATTAAAAGTATTTTATTTTGTAACCATAGAATAATTAATATTTAATAATTAATTTTATGAATTAAAAACAATTAATAATTCTCTAAGCTTTGAACTTAGCTGTTAATCATGATATTTTCAATTAAGTTATGCAGTCATGTATTAATCAAATACTTTTTCTAACAATTTAAACAGAATACCTTTGGTAACTCTACGCTATATTAAAGGATTCAAAGAAAATTTTCTTCTTTCATAATTCTGTATTTAACTCTAGACATTATTAATTATTCTTAAACCTGATATCTGGTTTGACACGACAATACTTGGACAAGGAAATAGTTCTTGCATTTTTATGTGCTAAAACTCAAATCCAATCCTTGTTTTCCTTTTTTGGTATTAAAGCCCAAGTCAAAAGCGAACTTCTCTTCGGTGAATGCCCATCTACACCTCTGTAATCCACCATTAAGCATCCATTATCAATAGAATGCTGATATCGAATTCTATCAGGATGCGTGTAATTCCGGTATCTCATAACAATGCATCTCCCGTGATATAAATAAGGGTAGCTTCGTGCTTTGGGCGTACAATGCATCGGAAGGAGCAGGAATAACTCGCGTATTAAATTAATGAAACGGAGATGCATTTATCATTATGGTAACGAAGAAGACTGAATTAATCATACCTTCAATGCTCCTGGTTGAGTTGCAGCTAACGCGCGTGATAAATCGTGGGGACGACGACTTCTCCTATTGGGCAAAGAATAAAGAATGAGTCCTGCCCACAGTGGGAGAGTGGCCGAAAGAGATTTGTTAGCGTGTAGTAGCGGGTCATGTACAATTCTGTTCTGGCTATGAAAGATTATTCACGCTGCATTTTCATCTAACTAAGTGTTATTATCGTGCGAATTCAGATGGAGTAGTTTTAATAGTTTACATTGTAATACGTGCTTAGTTTATGTATGTATGTATATGTGGTTAAGTTGTGGTTATTTTTTTATTGCTTTGAAAAACATTTCTTACAAATGTGTTTGAATAATTAGCGCGTATTCATAAATTTTGTTTTTAATTGCCATAGTGGTAATGTAACTAATGACGCTCTGGCTGTTGGTACCACCGGCTTTCGGGTTTGAATCCTGGCAGTGGCATGGATTTTTGTTAGTTGTTGGGAATCGACGTTAAACTGTAGGTCCCGATCTAATTAACCCAAACTGTGCACAAAATCCCAATAGAAAGGCAAACCAAACCAAATTTTAACAACACATAATGGAAAATTTATTAATATTTCTCACTCAATGTTCTTTTCTTCATTGACGCAGCAGCTCCATGGTAGGCCATGGCCGTCTGCCTATAGGCAGATTTTGAGACAGGAGAAGTAATTTTTACCGGGTAGGGTTGTCAGAACTAAGCCCAACCGGTTACAGTCATATTAGACCGGCACCTACGGTTTAAAGTGGATTCAGAACCACTACAAACATATATGACTCTGCCGTGACTCCAACCTGAAGCCTGTGGCATCGATGGCCAGAGCGTTAGTCACTCGGTCATCAGGCCCCAAAATTTTGAATGCCAACGCTACGCGGTGTTCCCAGGTGGTCACCCTCCCAAGTGCTGACCGCCCCTGATGATGACTGACTTCGGTGATAGAACGAGAACCGGTATATACCGCATTGTATGGCCGTTCGCCAATGTTCTTTTGATTTTTTAAAATCAGTTGTAAATATCTTACATTTTCCAAAAATATAAATTCTGTATATCTCTAATCCCCTTTTAAACATTCATTGTTAATCGAATAGTCTTAATCCTAATGGGAAGTATGCATATTTGGCTTCTATAACAATATATCTCTTCTAATACAAAAAATGAGAATGCGGATAAAATGCATTGGGAAGCGCTGGAATAACTGGTGCGTTAAATTAATTAATTACTTGGAGATATATTCATCACTATAGTAACGTTATCATACCTGCAATGCTCTTAGATGTACTCAATAATTTCGCAGTCAGAGAATGATAAATCATGGTGATGACAGGCTTCTCCTATTGGTCAAGAATGAAGGATGTGGACTGCCCACAATGGGAGAGTGACTGAACGAGATTTGTTATGGTGTTGTAGCTTGTTATGTATTGTTGCATTCTGGTTATAAAAGATTATATATTTGAGACTTTTCTTTAATTAAAGGTTGAATGTGCTATTTCGAAGCTAATTTATCTGGGATACTTTTAAACGCTTAGATGATAGCATATATTTTTCTGACATTTTCTTATATAATTCCTATTCTTTATAAAAATATTTAAAATAATTGATAAAGGATATTTTAATGAATAAAATATTGTGATTGTTTAAAAAAAGGAAATTATACAATACGAATTTCATAATAACTTTTTTTTAACTTCGAACTAAAACTGAATGAATTAAAAATGCCATTGCTACTTAATTACATGTCTTATAATTTTCTTTTAATATCCGCTAGTACATTAATGGTCCAAATGTCTCATTTATATATACCCCCAATATATATATATATATATATATATATTTGGTACCAACGGGCTGCCATTAAGATTAGGACTACCTGCTCCGTATTTACTGTTGTACCAGGTAAAACCAGAGAAAACTCCCATCAATCAGCCTGCTTGTCATTTGAGAACATACACGTTTCCTTACTCGATATCGAGTCTCCTCGTATTTTGATGCAGTCTCTGCAAAGGCGCCCCCAAGGTATTTGAACTTTGGCCATTCTGCAAAGTATATAAATTTGAAACATAAATTTAGATATCTATCAACGGATTAATGAAAACAAATAATTATAAAGAACAAATAAAGAATTAAGTTTTTACACAGAATATTATAACAATATGAATACATATTTGTAGTCTGCTTCTCTCATACACATGAAGTAATATTGATTTAGTTCTATTACTTAAGAGTACAGAAGAAACAAATATTTAAAGCAAAATTAAAATAATCCATTAAAGATGGCACGACAGAGCTGATTTATAAAACATATAAATCTCTCATTAAGTGGAAGTGTTTCTTCCATATACACTGAAGTGACAAAAGTCATGGGATAGCAATATGCAAATTTTCAGATGGCAGTAGCATCACGTAGAACAGGTATAAATGCGCAGTGCTTTCGCAGAGCTTTCATTTCTGTTCAAGTTATTCATGTGAAGAGGTTTTGACGTGATGATGACCGCACGACGGGAATTAACAGACTTTGAACGCGGAACGTTAGTTGGAGCTAGACGCATGGGTCATGCCATTTCGGAAATCGTTAGGGAATTCAACATTCCCAGATCCATTGTGTCAAGAGTGTGCCGAGAGTATGAAATTTCAGGCATAACATCCCACCATGGACAGCGCAGTGGTCGACCGCCTGCACTAAACGACCGAGACCGGCGACGTCTGCAAAGAGTCGTAAGTTCTAACAGACAAGCAACACTGCGTCAAATAACCGCAGAAATCAATGTGGGACGTACAAGGGACTTGTCTGTTAGAACTGTGCGGAGAAATTTGGCTTTCTTGGGCTATTCCAGCAGAAGACCGACTCGAGTGCCTTTACTGACAGAACGACATCGCTTGCAGCGACTCTCGTGGGCACGTGAGCATATCGGTTGGTCCCTAGATGAATGGAAAACCGTGGCCTGGTCCGATGAGTCACGATTTCAGTTGGTAAGAGCTGATGGTAGGGTTCGAGTGTGGCGCAGACCCCACGAAGCCATGGACCCAAACTGTCAGCAAGGCACTGTTCAAGCTGGTGGTGGCTCCGTAATGGTGTGGGCTGTTTTTTCATGGCATGGACTTGGTCCTCTGGTGCGACTGGACCGAACATTGACTGGAAACGCTTATGTTCAGCTATTTGGAGATCACTTGCAGCCATTCATGGACTTCATGTACCCAAACAACGATGGGATTTTTATGGATGACAATGCGCCATGTCACTGGGCCACAACTGTTCGCGATTGGTTTGAAGAACATTCTGGACAATTCCAACGAATGATCTGGCCACCTAGATCACCCGACATGAATCCCATCGAGCCTTTATGGGACATCATCGAGAGGTCTGTTCGTGCCCAAAATCCTGCACCATCAACGCTTTCACAATTATGGACGTCTATCGAGACAGCATGGCTCAATATTCCTGCAGAAGACTTCCAACGACTTGTTGAGTCCATGCCACGTCGAGTCGCCGGGCGAAAGGAGGGCCGACACGATATTAAGAGGTATCCCATGACTTTTGTCACTTCAGTGTATATTGCTATCTTTCACAATAACTCAGAGGAAATGATGAAAGAAACTCATGTCGTACTCAAATGTAAAACATTTTCTCAGAAGATGACTGCTATTTATTTCGCCAGAGAGCAAGCATTCATAATAATAAATCCATCGCCAGTTTTTGCAACAAGCTGTATGGTCAGAAAAAAGAGAAAATGTCGACTGCTATTGAGTTATTTATACAAGAAATGTTCTTTTATTAAGTAAAAGTGTCCAATGGATAAAATAAGTACAAATATTTATTGTTGCAGAATACTTTTCTTCGTTTGAGAACAAGATTCATCGTAATAACTTATCGTTCTTAAGAAGAATAAGTTTTTATACGTTCTTACAAGAATTGTCATTTGATTGATAACTAGACATAATATTGATAACTTGACATCGCTGAATCACAGTTTGCAATTGATGTTATTGTTGTGTTTAACCCTCAGTGTCCCGCAGTGCGGAACGGATATGCCATGAGTAGTCTGCTCACGGAAGGAGAGAGGGGTGGGGCAGCTTCTGTTGCGATGAAGCACCCGTAGGTAGAAGTTTGACATGGCTCTATATCGCTTAAGAAGTAGGGAAGTGCCTGCCGGGAGGAGTTTTAGGGAGAACTACGTCACATTTGCGTATCGTATGGGAGAACTCCCGGAAAACTTATAACAAGCAATAAGTCCGTGTAAATTAAGTTCCATTAAATAATATTTTGTGATTTTTTAAATTCAATATCATAGTTAAATTCTTATGCAATATAACAGTTACATTTCCCAATACAATTTTTTATTTTTAATATACTAAAAGTAGTGTCATGAGGTACAAAACAGTTTAATAAAGTGTTTTAGAAAGTGGAGATAGTTACGAATGAATACTACTGTTTGTGAAAAGTGTCCTAATAAGCGTTACTATCTGGAAAACGCCGTTTAAATCTTTATAATCCGACACAAATGATGCGAAACGAAGTATAAATCACTCCATTCCCCTGCGACAACACAGCGTACGGATTTAGAACTTCGCGAAAAGGATGTTCATCAACAATCCGGCAGAACTCGATTAAAACTATCACAGAATGCAGCACTCTGCCCGACTGCGAGCAGACGAGAAAAGAGAGAAAAATGGAAGCACTTCTACTTCGAATCTAATCAGGCGGGAAAACGACCCACTTAAAACCATTCCATTTCCCCTGGCGGCCATTACTGCAGAATTCTCAGCAAACCGCGGGCAAATTAAAAGAACACGTATTAAAACTCGTGTGGTCCGGCAATAAAATCCGGCGCTTCTGTCCCATTTTAATTAAATGTAAATACTTTGGTGGGTCGAAGTTTTAATTGGCAGCCACCCTTGAAACTTTTCCCTCTCTAAAAGCAGAATAGATTTGAAATTGTGATCGCAACGAATAAGAGTTCGTGGATTGCAATTAAAGCATTTTCGGGTATTGGATATGAGTTATGATTTATCGGCATCTGAATGTTCCAAATGGGTGAATTAGAGGTTAAATATTCCCGCGATATCTGGTGTATTAAATGGTATTCAGATAACAACAAAAATTAAGTATTAATTAATCACTACTAATCTCCAAACCACATTTGGGAAAGTCGTTATTGGTTTTTCGGCAGAAAAAGTGATAAGAGTTTAAATTATCGTATTTAGTATTTTTTTAATTGTTCATATTTAAATATGAACAATTTTTGATTTTATTTTCTATGTCGTGATTTTATTTTCTTTGTCAATTCAGGAGCTGATGATACAATACGACATTTGAGTAATACGAGATTCAACGTTAGGTACAGTTCGTATATCCAGTTGAGAATATCATCGAAAATCAGAGATTCAAAAATGAAATTATGAAGAACTAAATAGTTTTTCAAACTAATATTTGAAAATCAATAAATGGCTTTTTTAAATAATAATAATTTGTAGAATATTTTCGATATTCATTAATGAGTTTGCCAATCATAATGTATTATATATCGAATTAATAGCATAAAAAATGCCAATTTTGACATTATAAATATTTTTTTAATACAGCGATTACGTTTAGTTTTAACATTGAGCTAATATTTAAAATTTCAGCATTCTTTAAGTTAGGGGAAATAGCGACAGTTTAAGATAGCACTGATGATACTAGTTTACAACCGGTGATGATTGAAATACAATTGTGCGTTGTGAATGTAAAAGCTAAATTTTTTAATATTTTCCCATAAGGACTTGGTTTTATTCCCTGCTGGAATTTACAAAAGTTTATTTTTCAAAAATTATATAAAAGAATTGAAAGGATTATTATCATTCAATTTTATTGTGATCATTTTTTACACCAGGACGTGTGAAGTATTATCCCCCTCATCTTTGACAATTAGGGTGTTCAATTATAAACCTCTTGAAACTAGAACTAGAACCAGGCCCAAATTGAGATGGATTAAGATTTTAAAGTTTTAAGAGTTATTAACTGGAAAGCTCTTGTAAAGCAGAACGGAAGAAGGTTCTCGGGAAGGCCTTGGCTCACCATGAGCTTTCTATTCAATATTCTTTTAATTTTTTTATTATTATTCAATTCCTTCTATTAGCTCACACTCTCCCTGTATATATATCTTGTTAAAATTTTGAATCGTTCATAAAATACTTTTTACTCATCCACTCAAGTTCAAATACATTTTTTTTGAGCTTGTAGTGGATGACACTGGATGTTAATACAGTTTTTTTCAAATATTCATTCAGTAATTAAATTAAATTAATTAATTTCAGTTTTTTTTAGATTTAAGTTGCATATATCTACCAATAGATTGCGCCAGATAAACTTAAAAAAATGAATGAAAATTATTTATAAAGGACTTTTCTGCAATAAAGTGAAAAAAAAGTAGGAAATGACTTAAAATTTTTTTTTTTTTTATAATACTTGCTTTTTGGTTTATATCAAATTTAAGTTTTAATATAACATGACGCTGGTTGATGATAGTGATAAAAGTTTTTAACGAAATTATGATAAGAACAATTTTTGAATTTGTTCTGGAGAAATATTCGTTTGATTAAGCAAAATATTGATAAATTTATTTTATAAATTCAAGCGGTTATGAGATATAATACAACATATTTATTGGATTTACATAAGTCCAGTATCTGAGACCTGTAAAAAATTAATGGTGATTAAAAAAAAGAAGAAAAATTATACAATAGAAATCAATGCTATTCCCTAAAACAAATATTTTGACATTCTATTGTAAAAACGCTTATATTCCTTTTAAAAATATTTTCTAGACTTAAAATTCTTTCGATAACTAATTTTACATTTGAATTAAATTATTATATAAAATATATTGTTTTCTTTAATTCATTTTCTACTGTAAAATTTATAAACTTCTTCTACCTGTTTAAAAAAATGTATCGAGCATTTTATATTTCTGTTAATATTAAGTGCATATTGATATCGAATATCTTATAGGATGTGTAAAAAGAGAAACTAAAATTATCTTGTCGCCATAAAAGTATTAACAATTTTCAAAATAGTTTGCGTTACCAAAGACTGTTTTGTAAACTAAAATTAGGGATTGCGAACTCTGACATTTGTTTTTCATGTAAGACAGAGTGAATAAATAAAGGCCCAATCTTTGCTCGGAACTGGAATCTTAACTTATCACAGAATGGTGATTTGTGTACTGGAGGGCCAAAAAAAGAATATCCTGATCTCACGAACTTTTATTGTGGTGCTTCTAGCTTTTAAAATTTTTGTCCTTAGAAGAATTAACTTGTGTTTAAGGCCTTTTGGTCGTTTTTGTTCAGAATATCTGGTCTTTTCTCTTTGTAATTTTGATTTGTGTATACATTAATTTTGTTTCTACGGTAAGTGGCCAAATGTGTATGGATTGAGTTCTGATAAAGCCATAAGTAACAATAACAACAGTTTTGTAAATTAAAATTATTTGTATATTTTACTCCAATTTTAAATAAGAAATAATAAAATTCATTCAAAATATAACTTTAAATTGATAACAGTAAAATTCACTGCAATATTGTACTTAGTTCAGCTACATTATACACAGATCTAGGAATGAAATTAATCCGCTTTAGACATAGAAATGCATTGAAATTTAGGTTTATGTTGCGTAGTAAGCTTTGCAGCTGAGAAAATGCAGATAAGAGTCAAAAATATTATTCTAGTCTTAATCTCACTGAAGTATTAAATTCAGTTTCACAAAATTTGAAGTTCTAGAAAGTTTTCCAAAGCTTTTATATGCTAATAGAAAGAATATCTAGTCAGACAAAATTTTTTAAACTTAGCACCTATTTTTTTTATGTCTTGAATAAATTTATCTATAAGGGATTTTTTACAATATTACAAACATTATAAACTCTGTAATTTCTAGTTACTGTTCTAGTTAAATTTCGATTTGTATTGTCATATGCATTTTGAATATTTGCTTTTTTTAATATCGGGAATCACTTAATTGAACCCCTTCTTTTTCTTTTTCGCAGCTCCTTTTTCTACCCCTGACAAATTTGCATGCCTCTAAACTTATGCAAGGCTTCGCAACACTAAGTTTATAACCCTTTGCGGATAGGTAGGGTACATCTAACGTGTTTTAATTTTCTTCAGCAATAATCGGGAAGCATAACTAACATAACAATAACAACATAAGTATACACATAACGTATTTCACACAATATCAAAAAAATATTATTTAACTTTATCAAAATTCAACTCATATCAGACACCGCTCCTACCAGTGCAAGAATTCTCTCTTCAACTGGCTTCCTGTATATTAATTCTCAAAATAAAAAATTCTAATACTAAAAATTCTCAATAACTCTCCGATAATCTAAAAATGATGCATTTTATCAGATATTTTGATCAGTCTCAGAAACATAATAAATATGTACATATTTTAATCGTTTAAAATTTTATTTACAGGGCGCCTACAGGGCAATTTATATATTATATTACTATACCTTTGGTATAGCTATATTAAAATTACATTTCCTCTTTTACAAGGTATATTACTATACCTTTGGTATAGCTATATAGATTCTCAATAATCCGGTAAAACCACCCATACAACATGGATTTGGTTCCGAATGTGCCGGATTAAATAACGCCTGGAGTGGAAAGAAAGGAAGGGAAATGAGAAATTAAAAAGTTCTCTTTGAGTTTTAGTACTGCACCGGAAGTGAAAAAGATCTTCCTCTGCCTGTATTTAAATGTTCATCAACATTACAATGTGGCGTAGTAAATCTTCCTATGCTTTTTTCTTACTTGACACACTGGCGCTAAAGGTGAGTTCTCTTCTTTTAGAAAAGCTTGCAGAAATCTCTCTCCCCGTGCATTCGACACTGAGTGAAGTCTTAAGAGATTGCATTTTATAATTGAATTAGTCTTCGCTCACGCTGATGCACTCGATGCCTCTTTTACCTGGTAAGTGACTGAAGAACGAAAGAGAAAAAAAAACGATGATGTGTTTTGGCAAAGTTGAAACTAATGTTTCAGGGCCGTTGGTGCTTTTTCGAGGGTCTTAAGAGGATTAGTAACAAGTTATTTTTTAAAATACAATTTAACATGTATTTAAGAACTTTCAATCTTACAAGGAAAAAGTTTATTTAAAATTTCTAACAACTTGAGTAACTATTCAAAATTTGGAACGCAAAAAGTGCTCCAATGAAAACAGGTGAACTTAGATATTATCAAGAGAATAAAGATTAAAAGTTTGGTGTTAATAATGGTAAATTTACGTATTGTTATGTAATCATGCCCCACGGCTTCAATATCCCGAAACGAATATAAACATATCAGTTTTTAATTTGTAAATTGAATATTTAAAATGTTTATACTTACCAGAATTAATATTATTTCTTTACTTTGGTAAGGAAAAATTGGTAACTTACTTATGTTTAGTTATCTTTTTTTTTTTACTTATGTTTTATGTTTTTTCTCTTCTTCTTGTCATAAGTTCAATAAGAATAATTCCGTTCCGCCCTCAGGCACTTGGATTCTTCAGACCGGCCGCGCGATAGCAACCTGAGCTGATATTTAGGTACTTATATTCCCAATTGCTTTGTACGGAGTGTTTTTTTTTTTTTTTTTTTGACACTTGAGGTACAACAATGTGCTCCACTATTAAAATGTCTCTGGATCCACAGAATCAAAGCCAAAGAACTAGATCGAGAGAATCGCAAGATAAGAGCTAAAAACAGAACATAAGAAGCGATCAAATCAACTGTATCCACTGAACTGGAGGAAGAGGGCGGCGCCAACTTTTTTTTTTTTTTTTTTTTTTTTTTTTTTTTTACAAAGTATCAATAATTGCTTAACAAGAAAATTTTCATTAGGGAATTTCTTCCCTTCACAATATTCAATCTTCCATTTGCCAGTCTTCCTTTTCTTAATCCTCTACTTCACTCCTCCACCTCTCTTCCTTTTTTTTTTTTTTTTTTTTTTTTTTATTTTTTTTTATTTTTTTTAAAAAGGATAAACTGAGGACAGGGAGGACAGGGAAACAAGGTGAAAAAGTGTTTTTTTTTTTTTTTTTTTTTTTTTTTTTAAACCCGGAACTAAAAACAGAGCTAAAAACAGGAGCTAAAAACAGGAAAGATAAAAGCAGGTGCTAAAAACAGAGCTAAAAGTAGGAACTAAAAACAGGGTAAAAGAAGAATTAAAAAACAGGAAAGATAAAAACAGGAACGTCTGAGAGGAGCGAAAAAAACAAAGTCAAAACTAGGAGAACATCCCTACCCCTCCAAAGTATTCATAATGTCCATGAAATTCTCCTCAACCATTCTTCTAATTAGGGTTCTAGATTTATTGTTGTAGAGCAAGGTTCTAATAGAAAGTTTTTGAAAATCTGCAGGAAACTCCCTCTTCCTTGCTTCATGCCACTTCTTACATTCAAAAATCATATGGTTTCTATCTTCCCTGGCGTCCCCACAACCACAGATCTTCCGGTTTCCCGAAGAATCTGTGTTGGTAGGACGCCAAGGCTCTGTGAGTTGTTAAAATCTGGTTTAAGAGGAAGTCCCCACAGATTCTCTTTATGTTTATGTTTGGAAAGATGAAATAAAGATCTCTGGCCTTCTTTGAGCTGTTCCAAAATTTCTGCCATTCCATTCTAATCTCTTTTTTAATTTTGTTTTTAACCACAATTTTAGAGTATTTAACATTGCAGTCAATAGTGTCTTTCAGAGTGCCTTCTTTGGCATATCGATCAGCTATTTCGTTTCCGGCAAATCCCTCATGGGCCTTGATCCATTCAAAATTTATGTTACCTTTAAATGATGTAATTTTTTCTTTTAATTGATGAATGTTATTATCTTGATTGTTAGCGTTACCTAAGGCATCCAGGACCGATCTTGAATCTGATACTATTATGGTGTTGGAGAAGTCATTTGCTATAATATAATTAATTGCTTCATTTATAGCCAATAATTCTGCAGTGAAAACAGTAGCATAATTGCTAATTCTTTTTTTGGAATGAAAAATTTCTTTATTATTTTTAAAATTTACTATTGCATATCCTGTTTTTCATCTCTCTTGGAGCCGTCTGTAAATATAGTGTTAGTATAATTATTGGAAAAGTGGTTCCATTTAATTGTGTTAGTATTCCAAGGTGGATGATTGTCTATTATATTATTGTCTATTTGATTATTTGTAATGCTAATATTATCTATATTTAGAATATTGTTATTTTCATTAATTTGATATAATTTAATTAGACTCTTTAATTTTATATCTATGGGAATGACTCCTGCCAGAACATTAAGTGCATCGGTAGATACTGTTTTATGAGATTTAGTTATGTTAAGTAATGAGATCCTTTGTATTTGTTTTAGTTTAATATTTTGTTTTACAGAGTTTTTAAACCAGATTTGATAACCATAGATTATTATTTTTTCTATTGCTTTTTCATAAATTTCTTTTTTTACAGTGGGCTTAAGGCCCCAAGTGGCCCTTCCAAATCTATTGAGTTTATGTTGTACATTTATTACTTTATCTTTGGTGTAATCTAAATGTGGGCCCCAAGAGAGTTTGGTATCCAAGATAAGTCCCAGATACCTAAGTTCTTTAGTGTAGTTAATTTTATTATTATTTATTTTGATAGACGGGATATGGGTGAATTTTTTATTTGCTAGGATAATAAAGTTACTTTTGCTATAGTTTATTTTAAGTTCATTGTTAGTCATCCATTCGTTAGTAATGTTAAGTGGCCTTTGTGTTTTTTCTTTAAATAGGTATGTAGCTGTATCTTTTAGTAGAATAACAATGTCGTCTGCGTAGGCCTGAATTTCAGCATTATTTCCAAGATTGGTTTTTAATAGATCATTAATAAAGATGTTCCACAGAGTGGGCCCTAGACAGGAACCCTGTGGAACACCCTGATTGTATGGTCTAGTATTATTATTGTCAAAAATATATCTATTGTTTAAATAATCAAAAAGGATATTTATGAGATAAGTAGGAACAGGAAGTTCATTAATTTTATTTTTAAGTATATTCCAATTTACCGAATTAAACGCGTTAGAGATGTCTATTGAAATAAGGCAGACGACATTATTTTCTATGAAGGCCTGAGAAGTAAAGTTTTTAATGTTCTGAATAGCAGAGATAGTAGATTTATTCTTTATGAATCCAAATTGCTTGGGGCTGTAAAAATTATTTAAATTAAGGTAATAGTTTAGTCGGTCAGAGATTAGTCTATCGAAAAATTTGCCCCAAGTTGGTAGTAAGCAGATGGGTCTGTAATCAGCGGGTGTAGAAAGATTATTGTTTTTAGGAATTAGTGCTATTTGGGCTATTTTCCAAGGCCCAGGGAATTTGCCGTTTCTTAGAAGAACGTTGAGGAGACTTCTGAACCATTTTTTATCTGCAAGGTATATTTCTTTAATAAATTCTCCAGGAATCTTGTCCACTCCAGGGGCTTTCTTCTTTTTTATTTTGTGTATTGCTCTCTCTATTTCTCCATTACTGATTTCCGCAAAGCCCAGAGAGGAAATCGGGACTGGGTCAATATGGTTGTTATAATATTTATATGGAAAATGATAACTAAGAATATTATTAATGGTATCATTGATGTTGGAGGTAGCTGTTCCATCTGATTTTATAATAGGTTTAAATATATTGTTATTATTCTTAGTTTTATCCAGGATTATGTCAAAATTCTTTCCAAAAATATTTTTAGTTGTGATATTATTTATGTAATTTTTTATAAAATTTCTTTTACTATTAATAATACTTTTTTTATAAATGGCCAGATTCTTTTTAAATATTTGTTTTTTAATGATTCGAATATTATTGTCTATTTCTTTCTGAAAAGCTCTTCTTAACGCGCGGGTTCTTGATCTCTGTATTTTTAAATCCACATTCCACCAAATTGCATTTCTATTATGTTTATTCTTATTATTATTGAAAGATTTGGTGGTACCTTTAATGATGTCTTCCTGAATTTCTTTAATGTAGTTATCGATATCTTTAATTTGAATGTTATTAATATTATTTGTATATTTTTGAAGTAAATTTGCCATATTAACTTTAAGCTTGAGCCAATTAATTTTGTCGATATTTATTTTATTATTATTAGATTCAAGATTTTTAATGTTCCAGTTAAAAATGATAAGATTATGGTCGCTGTTACTGATGTCATCTACTATTTCAACGGTAAAATTATTATTAATGTTTATAGTGATAATTAAGTCGATCCAGCTCTCCCCCCTACTGCAAGAAAAAGTAGGAGGAGAGTCTGGACTATTTTGAATAAACGCGTCGTTATTATTACAAAAGTCAATTACTTGCTGTCCCCTATTGTCCAAGTCCCTCTTCCCCCATAATCTGGACTTTGCGTTAAAATCTCCGCAAATGATAAAATGGTAATCTTTATATCTGTGGACAAAACCCTGGAGAACATTTAAGTTGAAATCAATGTTATTGTTTGGAGGACAATACATGGAGACAAGTATGAAGTTAGTAAACTGTAAATTTAATTCAAGGATAACAATTTCTTTATCAATAAATATTTCCAAAACTTTAATATGGCTTTTAACTACAAGAGCTGCTTTGGGGGATTCATTAGTTGAAAAGATTTTGTAACTAGTAGGAATGTTTGTTATTTTTTTATTGTAAGAATATGGTTCGTTAAGGGAGCAGAAGTCAAAGTTTTTATTAATGATTGTCTGATATAGTTGGGTAGTGGCTGCTATTGAATTTCCAAGATTAATATGTGATCCTATAATATCTGAGTTAGTATTGTTATTGACCATAATCGGTTCTGTTTGTTAGATTTTTTATTTCTTTTTCAAATATTTTGCAATTATTGTTTGTGCAACCGTGGTTAGTATCGTATTTAGTTTTGTATTTATCGTTATAGAATGAACAGTTAGTACATTTGGCCGGGTTTTTACAATTTCTCTAGTTATGATTTTCCTCACCACAGTTTGTACATATTTCTTTACTATTTTTACAATATTTTGAGGAATGTCCGAAGCGCCCGCATTTAAAGCATTGTAACGGTTTTAGATATTCTTCTTGTCAGAAAGTATCCTCTCACAATTTGTTTCAACTGTCACTGCACTACATTAAATTTTTCTTTTCTGTTGTATTTTTATAAATACAATTATAATCAATTAAATTGATATTCAATGTACGAATTTGTTTTTCCTCTTGCTATGATGACGAAATATTTCGGTGGATATTTAGATAGTCTACTTAAACTCAGAATGTGCGTAGACTTATTTTTAACTACTTGCGTAACTATTTAAAGTGCATTGAATTGATAGAAAAAGTTCTTCAATGAAAACAGGTAAATTTAGATATTTTCAAGAAAATAAATACTAAAAGTTTAGCATTAATAGTGTTCAAATAATGTATCTTAAATTAAAGTGACGTTATCATGCCCTACGCCATCAATATCCCGAATCGAATATATGCAAATCATTTTTTTATGTCTATTTTTTTTATGTATGTCCAAGGTTTCATTTACCATGGTTTCCACTACATCTAGCCTTTCAGCGACCTCTGTTATTTCCAAAGGGTTTCTGATCATCAAGAGTTGTCATATATCCTCTAAAATCTAACTTTAGAAAATCAGCATTATTCGTAATAAATGTGTGCCGTATTCATTACGAATCCAGTAGTTCTAGACAAGTTTCTTATATTTTGGTTTTAAATAAAACTTACACTTCATTTTAAATAAAAAGGAGCAGAAGAAGTGGTTTAAAAAATGTTTTATGTTAGATAGGAATGTATGCTGCTTTGTGTAAAATGAAGAATGATGTGAAGAATTTTTTTATGAAAAGTATGCACCTTATTTAATATGATACAACAAAACAAGAAGTAGAAGTTGGCCATATATATCATCACAAAGTAGAAAGGTGTTGTTTATTACACCTTACGAACAATTTTTTCATAACTTTTTTAGCTTCAAAATTAGATGTAAATTTTTAAAAATGAAGTAAAAAATTCCTAGGAAAATAAAAATGACATGATAATGTTCCTTCTGTTTCTTTTACGTAATAATTGAAAAGGTACATTTTTAAATTATAATTGAATATTTTAGCAGGGCATAAAACACAGTCCTTATATAAAATAAAAAAATGCTAACTTTTGCTTCCCAACAGAGGAGAAAATGCAAGCACCATTATTATATTTCAAGCCACAAAGAGGTTGTAAACAAAGAGTATTCAAACATAGTGAAAACAATCTCAAGAAACTCATGTGTAACTCGTCTGTTAAAAAACACTGAAACTTTTTATACTGAAGTGATATTTAAAAAACGACACTAAATACTTAAAGATAATATAAGTAATATGTAAATAGTAATAAAGTAAATATGTAAATAGTAATAAATTAAATAAGTAAATAGAATAAAGTAAATATATAAATAGCAATAAATATTATTCATTTGTAAAAGATTTCCTTCTCAATATTTCCTGGGCAACAGTCATTTAGCAGTTAAACACTGAAACTTTTTATACTGAAGTAATATTTAAAAAACAGCACTAAATATGTAAAGATAACAGTAATATGTATATAGTAATAAAGTTATATCGATAAATATTGTTCATATGTAAATCAATACATCCCTTGCAGCAGTCAGGTTAGAAATTAAATACTGAAACTTTTTATACTGAAGTGGTATTTAAAAAACAGCACTAAATAGCATTAGTGAAATTTAACAATTTTTTAATATTTGTAAAACATAATCATTCACAAATATTTTTAAATCTGTCACAATATGAAAAAATAACATTTATACTGAGAAGTTTCTTATTTGCTGTTCGAAATTGTTTGTCTGCATGAATTGGATCCTGATAAACTAAATAATGTTTACTCATCATTGGAAAGTGCAATGAAAAAAATTCTCTATGTTGATTGAATAAGTTTTTTTAAAACATTTATAAATTGTAATAATTTATTAATATTTTAAAAATAAGTCACCAGAAATACGAAAAAAAATATATTTACGTTAAATCATATTTCACTAAGAAATGGTCTTATTTGCTGTTTGAAATTGTAGAATGAATTAGACATAATTCATTTACATGAATTAGATCCTGACGAAATATATTATGTTTCATTTTAAATAAAATGTGAAAGGTTCTCTATATTGACCGTCGAGTGAAAAACTACATATATTGATGTTATTTATTCTATTTTTATTCTATTTACCCAATGTTTTATTAATGCTATTTAATAGATTTTTATTAATGTTCTTTACTCAATGGTTTATAAAGGTTATTTACTCTATTCTCATGGATGTTATTTACGCAATGTTTTATTAATAATTTTTACTTTATTTTTATTAATGTTATTTAATCTATTTCTTAATGATTTACATAGATGCTCAATTATTAAAATTTACATCAATTTTATAGACCACGAATTATTGAGATAATATTGAAATTAAAGTATTATATTAAACGAATTGTTTAAATACAGTAAGATCTTAATAGGTTTTTCATTAGGGTTATTTAAAACTAGATCCCTATAAAACTAAGGAATGTGGCTCTCAGTATTAAGAGAAAAAAAAATGCCTTATGCACAAAGTTTTCTTTGATAAATTTAGATAATAAACTCATGTTTGTGAAAATTGCAACACCATGAAGGACTTACGCGAGTGAGCTGAAATTTTCAGGAAATGCAAATTAGCACATGATATGCAAATGATTAGAATTTCAAATCCGTAGCGCATGCGTATGCTGAGCAGCGCCCTCTGAACGGCGGATGGATCCGAATAAATAGACGGCTGTAGCGAGGCGTGTATGGTTATCGGTGGTTATCTACTAGTGGTAAACGTTAGCTCAATCGTTTCTTATGTCTCTTCTACGAAAGAGAGTGAGATTTGAACAACTTACAGAGTTTGAACGGGGGAGAATCATCGGCCTTCGTGAAGCTGGATTGTCTTATCGTGCAGTAGCCGCTCGTGTGCAGTGTAACAGCAGCACAGTGATGCGTCTTTGGAAGCAGTGGACGGACGAGTGTTGGACAACTCGGAAATCTGGGAGTGGACCCCGAAATGTGACGTCAGCTCGCGATGATAGACACCTGGTCACCTTCATCAATTCGTAGACGTCTGCTGCAGCGTGGACTGCGCGCAAGGACTCCTATATACAGGATCCCTCTCACGTTAAACCATCGCCGTCTGCGGCTACAATGGGCCGCTCAGCATAGAGACTGGCGTGCTGATTGGCGGCATGTCGTGTTTTCTGACGAATCCCGCTTTAATTTGTGGTACCATGATGGCCGCATTCGTGCCAGACGCTATGCCGGTGAACGCCACCTTCCGGAGTGCATTATCGAACGCTACAGTGGACGAACACCCGGAGTTATGGTGTGGGGTGCCCTAGAATATCATGGACGATCTCAATTGCTAAGAATTGTGGGCAATCTGAACAGCAACCGGTACATCAGTGAAGTTCTACATCCCCAAGCTGTTCCTTCAAAGCTTGCCAGGCGCTGCATTTCAACAGGACAATGCCCGCCCACATATCTCTAGGGCTGTTCAATCCTTCTTTGCAACGCGACAAGTACAGTTTGTTCCTTGGCCTGCGTATTCCCCGGATAGGTCGCCGATTGAACATGTGTGGGATTTCATTGGTCGGCGTCTCGCTCGTGATCCTCGTCCTGTTGCTTCTGCAGACGAACTTTGGGTGCGCATACAAACAATATGGAATGCTCTTCCTCAGGCAGACATTCAAAATTTGTTTGACTCCATGCCACGTCGTGTAGCAGCACTTATTCGGCGCGTGGTGGCTACGCAAAATACTGATTCCGATCTCTTGTTATTGTTTGTTTGCTTTGAACATTTAATCATTTATTTGTACCACTACCACTCAACTGTGTATTAAATTTCATTCAATTATGACGATTAATTCATGGTGTTGCAATTTTCATAAACATGAGTTTATACTATAAAAGTATCAGATATACTGCCCTACAAAATAGTTATCCTTAGTTTTGAAAAGTTAAAGTATTTAATCCCTCGAAAGTTTACGAAAGGATACATTTTCTAATACACTGAAGTGACAAAAGTCATGGGATACCTCTTCATATCGTGTCGGCCCTCCTTTCGCCCGGCGAAGTGCAGCAACACGACGTGGCATGGACTCAACAAGTCGTTGGAAGTCTTCTGCAGGAATATTGAGCCATGCTGTCTCGATAGACGTCCATAATTGTGAAAGCGTTGATGGTGCAGAATTTTGGGCACGAACAGACCTCTCGATGATGTCCCATAAATGCTCGATGGGATTCATGTCGGGCGATCTAGGTGGCCAGATCATTCGTTGGAATTGTCCAGAATGTTCTTCAAACCAATCGCGAACAGTTGTGGCCCGGTGACATGGCGCATTGTCATCCATAAAAATCCCATCGTTGTTTGGGTACATGAAGTCCATGAATGGCTGCAAGTGATCTCCAAGTAGCTGAACATAAGCATTTCCAGTCAATGTTCGGTCCAGTCACACCAGAGGACCAAGTCCATGCCATGAAAAAACATCCCACACCATTACGGAGCCACCACCAGCTTGAACAGTGCCTTGCTGACAGTTTGGGTCCATGGCTTCGTGGGCTCTGCGCCACACTCGAAGCCTACCATCAGCTCTTACCAACTGAAATCGTGACTCATCGGACCAGGCCACGGTTTTCCATTCATCTAGGGACCAACCGATATGCTCACGTGCCCACGAGAGTCGCTGCAAGCGATGTCGTTCTGTCAGTAAAGGCACTCGAGTCGGTCTTCTGCTGGAATAGCCCAAGAAAGCCAAATTTCTCCGCACAGTTCTAACAGACAAGTCCCTTGTACGTCCCACATTGATTTCTGCGGTTATTTGACGCAGTGTTGCTTGTCTGTTAGAACTTACGACTCTTTGCAGACGTCGCCGGTCTCGGTCGTTAAGTGCAGGCGGTCGACCACTGCGCTGTCCATGGGGGGATGTTATGCCTGAAATTTCATACTCTCGGCACACTCTTGACACAGTGGATCTGGGAATGTTGAATTCCCTAACGATTTCCGAAATGGCATGACCCATGCGTCTAGCTCCAACTAACATTCCGCGTTCAAAGTCTGTTAATTCCCGTCGTGCGGTCATCATCACGTCAAAACCTCTTCACATGAATAACTTGAACAGAAATGAAAGCTCTGCGAAAGCACTGCGCATTTATACCTGTTTTATGCGATGCTACTGCCATCTGAAAATTTGCATATTGCTATCCCATGACTTTTGTCACTTCAGTGTATAATACGATACGATTGCAATAAGAAAATGATAAAATTAAAATCTTAATTGAACTTATATAATTACGAAAATTATTATAACTACAAAATCAAAATATCTCATAAAATTAAGACATTGAAGTTAATATATAATAAAATATTAAAACACTGGAAAATCAATACCATTAACCAAAAATGAAATGTTATTTTATAAATAGCAATTTCATGAATAAACTATGCAACAGCAAAGTATAATTAAAACATTAGTTGTTAAATTCGCACTGTAAGTTACAGTTATAGTTTCATACTCGAAAGTTATAATCTGACTGTTCTGCCTGCATGAATTTTAGGGTCATTTTTGGCACGCGATACTAAAAAATAAAAATAAAATCAGAAAGTTAAAATCTCTGTTTGAAGAAACAGAAACTAATTTATAGTTAGGATGTTTCAGTGAATAAATAATGCTTCAAAGTATACATGAAGCAACTTAAGTAAATGAGCTCCCCTCAAAACACACTTATGCGGTCTTTTGTGGAACGCATTAAGGCACAGCTCTCAATTACCCTCGTGCTTTAAAAGTTGAGTCAACTTCAAGAGTCTCGGTTTCTAATTAAAAAGGGGGAGATTCTTTTTTCCAACTTTGTAACTCATTTACACTTTTCTTCTTTTTTTATTTAAGTTTAAGATGCCACACAGTTTGAATATAAAAAGAAGATTAGACATTATTATTATGCATTTTAAAAGTAAATAACCAACTTTTCTATTCGTTTTGGCCTATTCATTATATATTACTTTGTTTTCATGTATATATTCTTATATTCAAAAAAGGTGCAAGTCAAATTAACTATTCTTTAGAGTTTTGGGAAGTTTGATCCCCCCCCCTTCCTTTTTAAAATATTTATTTTTATAAAGTAAGGGAAAGATAGTGAATTCAAAATAGAATTTTTACTACTGTTTTTATTACCTGAATTTAATTTCTGTATAACAAAGCATTTGATTATTAAGTGGAAAGGATTTTTTCTATTCCTTCTATTAGCTCACACTCTCCCTATGTATATCTTGTTCAAATTTTCAATCGCTTATAAAATACTTTTTATTCATCCACTCAAGTTCAAATACATCTTTTTAAATTGTAGTAGAAGACACTTAATGCTAATACAATTTTTGCAAACATTAATTCATTCATTAAATTTAATTAATTAATTATTTTTTTAGATTTAAGTTGCATGTATCTACCAATAGATGGCTCCAGATGTAAGAGGAAAATTTCAACTTTATTTAAAAATAATATAGAATATATAAAAATTATATATAATAATACATTATACTTTTTGCAATATAGTGAAAAAAAAGTAGGAATAGACTTAAAAATTTTTTGTTTATATTACTTGTTATTATATTCCTTTATTGTGAATATCTTCTTATATATATAAATAAAGGTACAAGTCAAATTAACTATTCTTTAGAGTTTTTGGAAGTTAGTTCCTCCCACCCCCTTTACTTTTTAAAAATTTATTTTAATAAAGTAAATGGAAGACAGTCAATTCAGAATATAATACTTAACACACTCTTTTTATTATCTGAATTTAATTTCTCTATAACAAAGCATTTGATTGTTAAGCGGAAAGGATTTTTTTATTGTTATAACATGCACTAAAAACAAAAATAAAAATTCTGTATTAAACGACGGGAAACAATAGAATGAAAAAGTGTTCGTAACATAGTTTTCTTTATTATTTCGTATATCTTTCATTCTGACTGTAATTATCATTTTCCGTGTGAAAAAGGCATCTAATTTTTCGTAACTGATTTTAAGAACTGCAATTATTTTAATTAAAACATTTTTTATGTGTAAACGTTATAATTTAATTAAAAACATTTTTAAGATTATTATTTTTTAGGTAATTATTATTATTATTTATTCTTGTTATTATACTTACAATTACTTATTCAGAATATTTTGTAAATGGCAACACATCTGATTATTTTAAATAGAATTATTTGCTTACATTTTTTTTTTTTTCTTTTGTTAAAATTATACAGGAAAAAAAAGTCTTTTTTTCTTATCTCATAAATCAATTCAAGTCCAAGAACCCATGTGGTCTCAGGGAAGGAGGGGCCAGCTGCTTTTGTGATGGGGTACCTTTAGGTAGTCTGACTTGGCTCCTTGACGCTGCAGAAGGGGAGTCAGTGCCTTCAGGGTAGACTTTGAAGGGGGAAACTACTCCTCATTTCCGTATCGTATGGGAATAAACCCAGAAAATTCCCACCATATAGATGCTGAACATCCCAAATGCCACTAAGTCTAAACGTTTTTTGAAACAGTGTCTATAACAAAGCTGGAGGAGGATTGAACCTCAGCCCTAATGCTCACCAATGCCGCGCGCTGCTATGAGCCATGAGTCGGGCAATCTCCATCCAAAAATATTTTAACAATATAGAAGGCTGACCACCTTCCCGAGAACATTTTAAAAAACTTCCTTATCGCGATTATTTTTTAAAGATCATTCAATTCCTACTATTAACTCAAACTCTCCTTATATATATCTTGTTCAAATTTTCAATCGTTAATAACATACTTTTTATTCATCCATTCAAGTTCAAATACATATTTTTTGAGCTTGCAGTGGATGACACTTGATGTTAAGACAGTTTTTTCACATAGTAATTCATTAATTAAATTTAATTCATTAATTTTAGTTTTTTTTCAGATTTAAGTTGCATATATCTACCAATAGTTGGCGCCAGATAAACTTAAAGAAATGAATAAAAATTATTTATAAAGGACTTTCTGCAATATATTGAAACAAAAGTAGGAATTGAGTTTAAATTTCTTTATATATTACTTGTTTGAATAGTACAGTTATAAGCACCCAAGTTAAATAACTTGTTTTAAATTTTAAGAAAAATAATTAAGCTAAAATAATAACAGCATATATTTTTTATGCAATATATATGCTATTTTTAAATGCAATAACACATTTTTTAAATATATTAATACTACTACAATGAAATATAAAACATTTCAATGTAGTTAGTTACAAATGGATACTACTGTCTGGAAACGTGTACTAATAAGAGTTACTGTCTGGGAAACGCCTTTTAAATCTTCATAATCCAATACAAATGATGCGAAACGCAGCATAAATAACTCCATTCCCCTGCGACAACACAGTGTCCGGATTTAGAACTTCGCGAAAAGGATGTTCATCAACAATCCGGCAGAACTCGATTAAAACTATCACAGAATACTGCAATCGGTGCGACTGCGAGCAGACGAGAAAGAAGAGAAAATTTGAAGCACTTCTACTTCGACTCTAATCAGGCGGGAAAACGACTCGCTTAAAACCTTCCATTTTCCCCTGGCGGCCATCATTGCAGAATACTCAACAAACCGCGGGCAATTAAAAGAACACGTATTAAAACTCGTATAGTCCGGCAATAAAATCCGGCGATGTCAGGATGCCCCATTTTAATTAAATGTAAATACTTTGGTGGGTCGAAGTTTTAATTGGCAGCCACTCTTGAAACTTTTCTGGCTTTTCCCTCTCTAAAAGCAGAATAGAATTTCGACCCAATTCGAAATAATGATGAAATTGAACCAGAGCTCGAGGATTGCAATTACTTAATTCTCGTTGGGTTATTGGATATTAGTTATGAATTATTGATATCTGAAAGTTCCAAATGGGCCAATTAGAGGTTAAATAATCCCTGGATAGTTGAGAATAAATGGGATCCAGACAACAACAAAGATCCAGTGATAATTATTATCATTTTGGAAACAGCTTTTGGGATGGTGGTTAAGCATATTACCGAAATAGCAATAAGAGTTTCAATTATTTTTCGTGATACTTTTTTTATTTTAAATATTCATTTGGCTGAGTAAAACATTGATCTAATTTTTAAAATGTAATAGAAAGGAGACCGTTAGGTATAGGATTGGCCGTTAGGTATGCAATTATAAAACTTATAAGATAGAAGAAAACAGTAAATAAAAACAAAGATATTACAAAATAGAAATCTAATGCATTGAAGATTTCGTAAGTGTATTATGAAATCCAAATTTGGAATTTTCAAACACTAAGGCTTCATATAATTTGCGATAAATGTTTAACCTAAAATATGCTGTGATGTCTAGTTTTTTTAGTATACGTAACACTCTATTTGAAAATTAAGTCATATTGATTAAAAAATCTGTTTTAAATGTTAAATTTTTTTTCATTTTATCTACATCAAGATGAAACATTACTTTATTAGAAAATAATGTAAATTTTGTTGCCGTATAAAACGTATTTGAAAAAAAAAGAAAGTATAGAAACGTTAAACGGTAAAAAAACATATTTGAAATTTAGAAACATTAGCAAAATTGAAACAACCAATAAATACATTACAAAAACTACTTTTTTGAGTATCCATTATTTCATATAATAAATTATAATATTATTTTAATAATTTTTCAATTAAATAAAAAGAAAACATCACATGTTTCAGAAACTACCCACAGGCAGACGTCCTTGACCCACTATTTGGCTGTTCGCCTTTGAAGAAGAATTATCATATTGTTTAAAAGTATGTGCTCAAATGTTTATTAAGTTATAAAATCTTTTGATTGAGGAAGAATCTTTTTGCTAAAAAAAATTCTTCCTAATTTTTACACGAATTCTACTTATTTTATAACTAGACAAACATGATCAAAGGACATAAAAAAAAATATTACGAAAAAATATTTTTAAATCTTACACTAATTTATTATATTCAAAAAGAAAATAATTGATTAATAATAATTTTAAAAATAATGCGAAAGAAAAGCATAATTTTTATAATATTGATGCCTTTTTTTTTGTACACAAAAATTTTACAAAGACTTTCATTTTCAATTGTATTTTAATTTAAAAAAAATCAAATAATCCTTCTTCTTTAAACTAAAATTTAGAATTTCAATAAACAATGTAACAAAAATGGTTCTAAAAATTTTCTTCGACTAAACAATTGATAATTTGATGGAAGTAACTTTTCGAATATTTTCGAACACCAAGGCTTTACTTAATTTGTGATAAGTTTTTAAACTAACCTATGTTGCAATCTAATACATTACATGTAAGTGAGTGATATATATGTTGAACTTAATGAATAAATTATGCAATATATTATAAAAAAAATATGTGAAGCAGTGAAAAGTAGTTCAATATAATATATTTGAGAAAGGAAAGAAAATTTTATAATTCAAGTTTCCTCCATTCTCTCGTATATTGATTAAACATTGTTGTCTGAAGAGGGTCTCCTAATAAGAGTTACTGTCTGGAAAGCATCTTTTAAATCTTCATAATCCAATGCAAGCAGCACGAAAAGAAGTATAAATAATTCCATTCCCTTGCGACAACACAACGTCCGGATTTAGAACTTCGCGAAAAGGATGTTCATCAACAATCCGGCAGAACTCGAATAAAACTATCCCAGAATGCAGCACTCGGTCCGACTGCGAGCAGACGAAAAAAATTGAAGCACTTCTACTTCGACTCTAATCAGGCGGGAAAACGACTCACTTAAAACCTCCCATTTCCCCTGGCGGCCACCATTGCAGAATCCTCAACAAACCGCAGGCAATCAAAAGTACACGTATTAAAACTCGTGGAGTCCGGCAATAAAATCCGGCGCTGTCAGGATGCCCCATTTTAATTAAATGTAAATACTTTGGTGGGTCGAAGTTTTAATTGGCAGCCACCTTTGAAACTTTTCTGGCTTTTGCTATAGAAGCTAAAGCAGAATAGAATTTTGGCCCAATTCGAAATAGTGATGGAATTGAGCCAGAGCTCGAGGATTGCAATTACTTAATTCTCGTGGGATTATTGGATATTAGTTATGAATTATTGGTATCTGAAAGTTCCAAATGGGTGAATTAGAGGTTAAATATTCCCTGGATAGTTGAAGTATATATGGGATCCAGACAACAACAATGTGAGGATTTTTACCTTTTTGCAAATCACTTTTGGGATGGTCGTTAAGCAGTAATAAAAGTTTAAATTATTTTTTGTCATTCTTTTTTTTATTTGATGATTTTAAATATTTATTTTGCTTAATAAAAGGATTTTGGTTAATAGGCTTTGCAATTTGGTATTATTTCTAAAACTTATAAGAACGAAAAATAACAGTAAACAAAAACAGGGATATTACAAAATAGAAATCTAATGTGTTGAAAACTGCTAAAATGCATTATAAAATACAAATTTTGAAATTTTTTTTCACAAATATTTTTTATTTCTTTTTCAAATACCTTCCAAACTTTTAAACGTCTTCCAACACCTAGGCTTTAATAATTTTAAATTTTTCATCTAAAATATGTGGCAGTGTCTAGTTTTTCTAGTATACACAACACTCTTTTTGAAAATTCAGTCATATTGATTATAAAATTCTGTTTTAAATTTTAGATTTAGTTCATTTTGTCAGTTCAGTTCATTTCATGTCATCAACGTAGAATGTATTTTATATTTCTCAAAAGATAAACGCAATTAATGTTGTTGCCATAGCAACGTTTTTGAAATTTTAGAAATTGTTAGCCATACTAACAACAACGAAATAAATTTTAAAAAATTTTTCTCTTGATAATCCATTATTCCATATAATAAATCATGATAGTGTTTTAATAATTAAATAATCTTAAATAATAAATTTTAGATCTCTTGACAAATTTATGGTTTTTGAAAGTAATAAAGGTTTTTTTTTTGTATTTGTACTTTTGATTACTTTCATAATATTTGGAAATATTTTTTCTGTACACTTAAAATTCTTTTACCCGAAAGTAACATTTCAAATCCACTGATAATCTGAAACTTTTTTATTTGTATTATCTTTTCTTTTTTTCTGATTTCTTCTCAAGAGTAATTAGATAAATTGAGATAAATCAGCTAACGCGAGCATAAATCTCAAAAATCAAGTCAAGTACACTTATCCTCGAAAAAGAAGAAAAAGAAACTCGAGCACGAGTAGACAAAATAAACTTCTGAGTTTCAATTCTATGCCTGCCCGGTATGGGCCTATGCCGCTAATTATAGTGCTGAAATATTGGAAGCTCAACAAAATATGACCATTAGACAAGTAACGAATGCCAACTAGTTCATGAGAAACACTGATATTCAAAGATCATCTCCCTGTTACCTCTCAAAAAGTACTGGAAAAAACTTTCAGAAATATTCTTCAATATTATTGACAACATCTAGCCATTCAAGAGATCGAACACTATGAACCGCACTCTAATTTTAAAAGACCCAGGAATGTTCTGCTCTAACCTACCTAAGTTCAATTTTGGATTTTTGGAATTTTTCAATTCTCACGATTTCCTTTAACCTCTGGGCAATGCCAATGTTTTCATTCTTTTATGTTTGTCACCACCGGAGATGAGGCCCCTGACGGGGAAAGTGAGCTCTAATAATCTTCAACATCATCACTATTAAGTACACTTAAAAAAATAACTTGGTAATAGAAACTACCGACTCTACAGCAATAATGCAGAATGAATGTTTGGTTGTGGAAGTATAGTGGTACATCGGTATACATCCGCTTTCAATAAGTCCAATTTGATAAATGTATTATATGGATGCGAAATATTTTGGTATATGACTTTTGTTTGGATGCGACTTGTTTGTCTAACACCTTCTAAGCTTTCTGTAATCTTTGCAAATGGATGGATGTCAAGAATGTCAATTTTCGATTGTGACAATGTCATATTTTTAAGACATCCTGAGGAGGAGGCAGAATCAAAACTCTTTGGAACATCTTTTTAGTAAACGCCCAATCGGATGATCCTCAATCCAGTGGAGAAAATTGACCAAACAGAAGAGACTAAATAGGGTAAGTTTTCATTTCTGTATGCATTTCATGTTGTACCAATTGTATTTATATCCTTTACTATTAAGCAGTACCTAAATCTCATCAAATTCCAACAACAATTTTTTTTCGATGGTAACGATTGATATAATTTTTTCTCATTATTTCTTACGGGAAAAAAACATATGGTATATATTCTGTCTGGTATAATTCCAAGTATCTGGAGTGGTATATTTGGTCTGCTAACACAACGATACCCTGATTGGACCATGGGGAGTGGATAAAGTAGTGCTATACTACAACTATATCCTCCATCTCAAGTGCACTAATATGTTTCGCATATTAGTGCACTTCACATTGGTGCAATTTTCCAGCCATGCTCCAACTTAAGAAACATGCTCGACAAAAGATCGAATTTATTGGAAAAATAATCCTAATGTACCTTTCATGTCATATGACCTAGAAAAGATTTTCAACGACAATACAAAAAGTACAGCACCGGAAAAGAATCGGTTTTCTAAAATTGTGCTTAGATCAAATTCAGTACATGTTTCATTACAGTAAACCCTCTAATAGGACACCCCTACTTATTTGATGCACTTGTTGGAGCAGGTGATTTGATTTTCAATACATTAATTATCTCTTTAACTTGCTTTTTGCCATTTAGCAAATAAATAAGTGGTGCTTTTAAAACAGAAAAAAATAATTGATAATTTTAAACAATAAATTACATTTTAAGCTTTAATATGTTTTAAATGTTCCTAAGTGTTTAAATTGTTTTTTTTTACGATGAGAAATGTACCCGCATCTATATATATTTTGCATTTTTAGATTTCATTAAAATGCGGGTAAACAATTTAGTGTATAGTTTTCCTACTGATCTTTTGTATTCCGGACGACACTCTTTGTAATCGACAGGTATCCTGCCACATAGATATTAGATTAGAGAGAGGCGATACTTGATGGTATATCGCGATGTAAAAACGAGGCATGAGAGAAAATTAAGTCAATGTTAAGAAACTGCTGATGAATTTCGATGTTTATTTGGATAATATAATTAAATTCTGAATAAGGATTAATTTTAATTTTAAAATAATCAAAGACCATTTGTGGTAGTTTAGGAGGCAATTAAGATCACCCTGAAAAACTTGTTATTTTTCTTGGTTATTATAAGCAAGATGCTCAGAATAGACACTAAGAAAACAATTGATAAGTTTCACTTTAACAACTTAATCCAATATTGTTATTTTAGATTTAGTACAGAATTTATGTAACAATGTCAAGTCTTCCGATTATTGAACACCAAAAAATTTCCAATTATTACTGAGGAAAATTACTGATCAAATTTAAACAATGTTTCATAGCGGCATCGGCTTTATCACGGGTAGTTTTAATTTTTGATGCATAGCTAAATTGATGTGAGGTACCTATTTATTATTATTTTCAATTGTGCTTGTATCACTTTAAACGTGAATTAACCTGAGAACAGGGAATTTAGAAATGAACATTCTTCCAATTAAATGGAATTAAATTCCAATTAAAGAGAGTCCAATGTAATACCAATGGGGTTTAAATGAATTTCCAATTAAAACTACGCGAAAGATTCAATTTGTAATAAGTTTGTTGTAAACTTGATGCTACTTTTATCTTATTTATGACAATGAACTACTAAAAAAGCCAACATCTGAATCCATATCTTTAACCATCCACTTTAACTAATGTAAGTTAAATGTCAATTTTATGGAATTCACCTTATTACTGTAATATTGCGATAGTTTATTGTACATTTTAAGATATTATTTACTATAATAATATATTATTTATCATCCTGATATCTATTAGCTAATATTAAAGATAATGAGATCATTAATTTAATCCTTTATTGAGTTTTTGATTGGAATGTATTTAGCGATATTTTTAGGGAAAAGAGGGGTGCGATTGATGATCCGAAATCTATTATCTCCATACCCGACGGTATCAATAGAAACTCGGCTAATGAGTGAACGCGCAAATTTTGGCAATTACCACAATAACTCAAACAATGAGCTTTAAACTTTATTAGCAAAGTAAAAACACATGAAATATAATCACATTCCCAAGGTTTTATTAAAATTTAAAATTGCAAATAGAAATAGGCCTTGGTAAACAAAAGTTGTTGCACTGAATAATTGCTCATCGATTCGCAAAGTTCACAATCGCCAATTTAATGACATTTAAGGGTCTCACCTAACTCACCTAATGGTCCTATTAATGTGTATTGACAACTTCAAAAAAATTCTTTAGAATTTTTTATGAAAATTCCATGTTTTTTTTATTGTTGTGTATTATTAAACTTCCATGAAAATATAATACAATTTTTACATATGACTATAAAATTATTCATATAACCAACACACATTCTTGACAAGGTTTTGAAAATCCTCAAATTTAGAGCATCAACATCTTAGTTAGGTTTCAATTGATTTTGGAGTTACTATATATGCAGAAAAGTGTGGTATTAGATTTAATGTGTTGATTGAAATCTAGAATACTGTACTTGTGACGAAGTCGTCAATGTCAAAACCTGGAATATTTCATCAATTTCTTTAGTGTTTCACTACTTTAAGAGAGGAATTTGTATTTCTTATTTTTCCGAATAATATAATGATTATTTTAGAATTGTTATTTGCAGATGCTTTTTTAAAAAATAAATGGGAACAAAAAATTTATACTTAAATATTTATTACGATAGATTATAGATTATTCAGAGAACATTTTTATAACGATATGTCACCCACTCATATAGAAAATAAACAATTGTTGTGATGTTGCCGCTCATGAAAATATGAAACAACAAAATTATTTTTTGCATTGATAACTTATAAATATTTGACGATCAAATAATTGCTTTCTTTTTAATGCTGTTGATATAGTTAAGGTTTTGTGGCAACCATTATATGAATTTGCGCTGAAAAAGTTTCCTTTTCATTTCTAGAGAGTCAATAAACAGGGAATACTGCGCTGGGACGTATTAAATTTTTCTATGGTCTTCTGACGTTGTTCTTATTTACTGTATTCATTTGAAACGGTAATGAACGGAAAGGTTTTAGTGTAGCAATAAAAATATCATTTTCTGACAGCTTGACAGCTATACATTTTGGCGATTTAGCAATAAATTTGGCGTTAAAACGATAAAATTCCCAACGGACACCACCAGAGAATACGAGCATCAGACCTTCCTGCACGCTATTTGTGCATGTTACCACTAAGCATCTAGTTGGGGTTGGTAATATTTTGACAGCAATGAATGTGACTAACACTGAAAAAAAATCAGTTACGAACTATTACGAAATATATATTCAGTTATTATGGAATAAAATCAGTTTTTCCGACATAAATATAAAGGTAGTGGGCAGGATGGACAATCATATTGTTAATGGGATTGGTTGGGTTAAGATTCTTGAGGTACAAGTTTGAGAATTCACAGTTTTATTTACACACACACACACAATTAGAGACAAATAATATTACACGCATTTAAAGTAAAAGGCAGATAATTATAACTTCGTGGGAGGACTCCACTTCTTAGCCGAAAGATCGAAACTTGGATACGCGCAGGATTGTGCAGGATACTTCCTCACCAGGTAATATTTTGTAGGCCAACTGCTCATTTCTCTTGAACGCCACAGGGAGCGCTGTTCTCAATGTATAGGAGAAAGCATGGTTACATAAATAGTTATAGAATCTATCAAATTGATTGAATACCAAACAATTACTCACATACTCATTCAAACAATTTTGCAATATTATTTATAGTGTAAAGTTCTTGAAAGATCCATAATTCAATATGGTTTAATAAAAACTTTATTTCATAGTGATATTCAATTCAATTACCAGTCGAAACATTCAGTGAGAAAGTAGTTTCCAAAATTCACCTAAAGAAAGCCATTATCCAACAAGTTTACTTGAGCAACGACTGTGAGTCCTCTCTTTTCGAGTTTATTGAAGGTAAAATAAAGAGAATAGCAGCGAACATTGGCAGTGAATGGGAAATAACGGTTTTATCTCTTCTCAATTAAGATCGAAATCCTTTTTCGCTGGAAGTATGTGGGCTCTAAGGAAGTGTAGAAAAAAAAAGAATACTACCTGGATCCTTTCCTTGTAGCTGGAAACAACTCTATTCTCACACTACTTGGCATACAAAAGTCATTTTGGGGAGACATTCGGTTGCCATTCTGGGCCTCTGAAGCATTTTGGCGGGAAAAGAATAAGAAAGAAAAAAAGGACCGAAAGAAATAAAGAAGGAATAAAAGGGACCGTTATTTCGTAGCCTTTCTTCCAAATTGTGTACCGGAAGTGAAAACGATCTTTTCCTCCATGTATTTAAATGTTGATCAGGGTGGCAATAGGTTGGATTGCAGATATTTGAACGTTGACGCGGAAGTAAGTTTTCTTTTTGGAAAAAGCTTCAGATAGCTTTTTTGTGTTCTCAGTTCAGACTGAGGTCTAAAGAGAATATATTTTGATGACTAAATTTGTTCAGGTACGATTTATTCCACGCTTCTAATTATAATATTGGTCTGGAACCAATCTTAACTTTTCTTTAGAAACAGAATATAATACATTTCTTTTTTGGCTGATAGATGTGTTCAAAAAAAAATTTAGACGTCAAAAAAGCTGAATTGCACAGATGTTTTATATAATGGATCACCGACTAATGCTGTTTTTACTTCTAGTTTTAGAAGAAATATAGTATTTACCTCTTCCATTATATAATATTTGCTAATACATTGCCTGATGGCAGAGTGGCTAGTGCTCTGGCAATCAGTGCCACAGGGTTCGAATCCCGGCGGCGCCATGAAATTGGGACTTTAATTGTAATCCTCCTGTATTTAATCTATTGAACATACGAGAAAAAAAATTTCTTGCTATATTTTGCCATTATAGATTTCATCATTAGTACTTGAAATATTCGTTTATGAAAATAACAAAATTAAAATAACTGAGATTTGGCATATATAGTTAATAAGTTCTCTGTTCGAAATATAAATTAAAATACAAATGCATCCAAATTGGCATCAAATAAAATATAAAAACACAGAAAAATAAGCACTATTATCTAAAAATGAAAATTCATTTCGTCAGTAGCATTTCACGAACGAATATGTTACAAAGTATAGTTAAAACATTAATTATTCAATACAGACATTAAGTTTTTATAGTTTCATACTTGATAATCCAACTAATTTGCATGCTTGATTTTAATAATTTTATGTGATATAAAAAATTCAAAACATTAACATCAAAGAGCAAAGAACTCATTTGCGGTTAGGATGTCACAGTGAATAAATAATGATACAAAGTACATGAATCATTGTCAACTAAATAATTCCTTGCAAAGAAGGACACCTTTCTCGTCTCTCTGTTGTGAATAAATGGAGACACACCTTAGTATGAATATAGAGTTGTAATTATCTTCTAGCTTTAAAAGTTGAGTAAACTTGTGACCTCAGTTTGTAATTAAGAAGCGAGAAATTTTTTTTGGAACTGAACTCATTTCCCCTTTCATTCTTACCTTTAAAACCTTAAGAACATTTATTCTATATCTTTCAAGTAAATCAACTTTTCTACTCCTTTTATTCCATTCTACCCTTTATTTTCAAAAAAAGGCTCTTTGCCATAAAAGTGGTACAGGTCAAATTCCAGATTTTGTGGGAGTCTTTAACATTTTTTGCAGAATTCAATATTTTTTTTTTATCTATAAAAATTAATTTAATAAAAAAATATAGATATATATTCAAAATATAATATTTGTTATCATATTGTGATAAACATCTGAAACATCGGATTTAATTAATTTGTGATAAACATCTGAAATTAAAGACTGAAAGGCCTTTTTTTTTGCCTTTGAAACTTTTGGTGTATGGGACTAATCTAGCACAAAGACGTTTATGTTGTTTAAATAGTAAATAAATTGAAAAATACTTTGTCGTCTTCAAAAAATAGATTTCTCAAAAAAAAATTTTTTTTAATTAATTTAGAATGTCATCATTTAAAAAGAGCCGCTTTTAAATCGAACAAAAATTACCACTACAGTAACAAAATTTAAATGTCAAAAGTGACTGTTTAATGTGACTTTTAATCTTTCAACGCGATTTTCTTAATTTGATTTTCACATTTTCCCACAAGATTATTAAAAAAAAGTTAAGACTGTAGAGTTTTAAAAACGTCATGAATGCTCTATTGCTTATTTACTTTTATTCTATGAAACTCAGTTTTGTTAATAGGACAATACGTTTTACAATATAGCATGATAAATATTAATTTTTTTTAAAAAATTCAATTTTTAGGTCCTTTTTATTTAAAAAAATACTTAATGGCAGATATCTTTAAAATTTGCGGAATAAATATATTATTTGGCTACTATTAGATAAAAAAATAAGTTGTATATTTTATCTGTCATAAATTATCTTGTGGAGGTTTGAGAGACAATCGGGGATGAGTGGAAAAAATTGAATGGAAAAACTCCCAAAGAGGCTGTTGCCTGTTTTAGATTAAGGACTGGACACGACTGCCTGGTCAAAATAGGGATTGTGAACTCTGATATGTGTTTTAGGTGAGACAGAACATGAACAAGGCTCATCTACTTGTTGGCTCGGGACTGGACGCTTAACTTACAACAGGATGGTGATTTGGGTATTCTTTACTGGAAGGCCAAAGAAAACATGTTCTGATCACACGAACTTTTATTAGGGTGCTTCTAGTTTTTAAATTTTTATCCTTGGAACATTTAACTTGTTTCTAACTGTTTTAAAGGCCTTTGGGTGATTTTTGTTAAGAATGAATGGGATTTTCCTTTCTAACTTTGATTTGTTTATATGTTTTCCTATTTCTACGGTAAGTGGCTAAATGTGTATGGATTGAGTTCCAATAAAATCATAGTTAACAACCACAGCAGTTATTTGTGGGAAACAAAGGGCAACTTTCTTGATTTTTTTTTTCAATTATTGTAAAGCATATTAATTGAATTACAAATATGACAAATGATTTCTTAAAGTTTAAACTTAATTACAAAATATATCAATTTCGCTCGAAAAGGAGTAAAACTTTAAAATTACATGAGGAGTATTTAAATGATAAATTCCCTTAAAATTATTTTTAATCTATAAAAATACATGAAATATTAAATTAAGAAAACAAAATTGAATTTTGCGAATAAAAACAAAATCGAAAGAAGAAGAAGAAATGGTTTTCATGTAGAACATTTCATAGGAGACTGCATTGCCTATTGAAAGTATTTACCATTCTTTCAAAATACGAATACACCTTCTTTCAATAGAATAAGTATTTGAAGTCAAAGCAAGTCTTTACATTTCCTGAAATGCTTCAAAGATGATTTATATTTCACATTAAAGACCATCTTTGAAAACATTTAATTTACTCGGCTGTCACAAATAAACAGATTCATTTTTAAATGAATAAATAACCGATTTAAGCTTAATGAAGTAAGGATTTCATTATGTCGTTAATTAAAACCCATTAATTAAATCGGCCTCTTTTAACACTTAATCAAATTATTATTAACTTCTACACATCATCTTTCATTTAAATATTTGCCGCACAAATCCAGAAAGTGAATCACTTAGTGTCAAAGTCATCAAAAGTATTTTACTTCAATGGTACCAAACAATTAATTCGTATGCGAACTAAAACAAAGCATAATCTGCAAAGGAAAGCTTAAATTCGGAATTAAACTATGTATCATATATATTTTCCTTTACTCTATGTTGTGATACATAAATCAAATACTTTTTTTGTTTTGAAACTTTGTATTTGTTAAACACGGACTGCGTTTAAAGTTTTAAATGTACTTTCTTGTTTTGCATTCCTATTTATTAGCCATGAGCAATAAATTATTCATAAAACTTCCTATCAAACTGAACTTGCGAATACTTTAATAAAGAACGCAATTCTTTATTTTTATACATTTAAGATTTGAATTCTTTTTAGATGCTTAAGCTTAAATTCAAAGAAGTTTTCAATTCAACGAATGATTTAAATCTTACATATCCACACCTCTGTAATTCCCCATTAAGCATCCATTATTAATAGAATTCTATAAGAAAGTTTGGTATCTAATGACAATACATCTCTTCTGATATAAATAAAAATAGCTCGTGCTAAGAGCGTGCAATGCATAGGTAGGAGGATGAATAACTTGCGCATTAAATTAATCAAATAGAGATATATTTAATGCCATAGTAACAACGGGAGAATTAATCATACCTTTAGCGCTACTGGTTACGTTTAACACTTTTGCTGCTAGAACATGATTCATCATGGTGATGGCGGCTTCTGCTATTGGCCAACAACGAAGAATGTTGTCCTGCCCACAATGCGAGAGTGACCGACAGAGATTCGTTATCTTGTTGTAGTGTGTCTTATAATATATATTGCTGCTAGTGTAATAAAAGATTATACATTAAAATTTATATGCGAATTCAACTGGAGTAGTTTTAATAATTCAAGTGATGATATATATGTTTAAATTTATGCAAGCTCAGATGATATTATATATATTTCTTTTTAAGACTTTGGCAAAAGTTTCAAACAAAAATGTTTTAAATAATAGTTGGTTGTTCAGAAATTTTGTTTTAGTGTTTTATAATACAAATATGAATTTTTATGAAAGGGATTTGAACATAATGGAAAATTTAGGAGCATCTTATTCATTTTTTAATGTTAAGAGTTCTATAATACAATTTTAAATAGCTTACAAATTTAAAATTTAAATCAAAATCTCAAATTTGTAATATTAATTTTATTTATAGCCTTTGATCCGATTGAAAATGGAAAATTTCACAAAATAAGCTTTAACATAATTTTTTAAATTTTTTGTTAGTTTATAATATTGAGAAAAAAATTAGTGTAGAAATTTTTAAAAACATTAGGAAATTAAAAAAAATAAAATGAAAATAATATTTAAGTGTTATTAATTTAATTTGTTTCATTTTTCTGTATTTCAAAAATACATATGATGATGCATATCTGTAATAGTAATAATAAGGTTCACAAAAAGTTTTATTTTAAAGAATATAAACAATGGAGAAATAAAACTGATAAATAAATGAAAATATGTCTGTAAATACATTGAACGTTTTCCCGTCCTCTGTTTAGAGAAAAATATTTCTGAATTAACTTATCTTAAAAAAGCATACCAAGTTAGAATTTCTCAATGTTTTAATATTTTGCGACTCAATTTTCAATAATTTTCATCGCTCTCCCTCTCATATGATAATGTATTTTTAGTATTTTATCGCTAAAACTAAATTACGAACGCAATTACAAACCTTAAATCCATACTACGACCTTAATCGCAATTGCAGAAAAAAAAATTCCTCTTGAATTTTGAAATTGAATTTGATTAAATCACTGAAATTTTGTCTCGAGTGGATGATGAGTTTTCTGCAATGAAAACAAGAGCATTTCGTTCACTATAAGAATTTTCAGCATTGCGAAACCGGGTTTTGTGCTGCGACTGCTTTGAATACAAAAAATAGATCTACTATAAATTTAGGAAAAGAACTTTTACATGCCAAAAAGTCTTCCTTCGAAAAACTTTACTCTGAAAGACAAGCTCAATGGAGTCACTAATAATTTAAATTATTATTTCTAATTATTGTTCACTATTAAACTTATTTTTAATTTATTATTGATAAGGTAATTATAAAATACAATGTGTAGTACTGACACAATCCTATTTATAAGTGCATTACAACAGCGTGAATGACTATTTTTTATTATGTCATAATGTTATTTCGTTTTACTTTCCTTTCAGTAAATTAATCAATTTTTTAATTAATATTTTATTTTCGATATGTCCCCCCCTCTCTCCCTTACAGGTTGAGAAACGTGTTATTAAATTTCTCTTATTAGAACTATACTTATTTTACAATTTGGAGGTGCTAATACGTAGTTTTCATTTGAGATTTACTTCAACAACGTAGTCTATCAAAAAAAAAATATTGTTAACTGTAATTTCTGTTTATGTATAATATATATAATTGTAAAAGTAAAAAGAAAAACTAAACGTATGCTTTTAATTAAAATAACTAAGCGCTTGCAAAATTTTCTGGAAATTTTTAAGTATAGAAAAATATTTATAATTTCTTAAGCTAGTTTATTATAATGTAAATGAATATATTGATTATCATTGTTTAAATGTCATTTTGGAAAACAATATAGTATTTGATCGAAGGAATGGATTTGATTATAAAATATAATTACTTTTTTTCTATTAAAAAAGTTTATGGAAAAAATGTAAATTAGTCAGAATTTTTAAAAACAAAGTTATAATAAACAAAAACTTTTAAATTTTATAAATGTATAATTTAAAAGTTTAGTTATCTTAAGAATTAAATGGATAGGCGCACCTCCTGATTGGAATAACTAGTTAATTAGTAAACTAGTTTTTAAGCAATAATTTTATAGTGCTTTTTAAATTATTATTAATAATCAATGTAAAGTTTAATATAATATTTATGTCTAGCGCTGCAATTTTGTATAACAATATATTGTAATGACTATGTGACGTATTATGAAATAGTAATGTGATTTAAAAAAAATTGACTAAATTGCTAACATAAAGAAGGAGCACAAGTGTAGAAAACTGTCTCATACTTCTTACTGTCTATACTACAACATAACTGTCTCATATTATGCCACCTACTACCTCATATACCAGTTACTATCTGGAAAGTGTCTTTTAATTCTTCATAATTCAATACAAACAGTACAAATCGAACTGTAAATCACTCTATTCCTCTATGTCAACAAAGTTCCGGATTTAAAACTTCACGAAAAGGATGCTTACCAGGCAGAACTAGATTAAAACTTTCACAGAATGCTAGTTTGGTTCAAATTTGAGCAGACGAAAAGAGAGAGAGAGAAAAAAGAAGCACTTCTACTTCCACTCTGATCAGGCGGGAAAGCGACTCACTTAAAACCTTCCATTTCCCTGTCAGCCATCATTGCAGAATCCTCAACAAACCGCGGGCAATTAAAAGAACACGTATTAAAACTCCAGTAGTCCGGCAATAAAATCCGGCGCTTCTGCCCCATTTTAACTAAATGTAAATATATGGCGGGCCAAAGTTTTAATTGCCGGCTACTACTGAAAGATCTTTGACATTTCATTCTCCAAATTGAACAGATTCTCTCATCATACTCTAAATAGGAATTGAATTGGACAATAGGTTGATATTTGCAATTATTGAATTCTCGTGAAGTTTTAGGTATTAATTATGAAATAAAATCGGTATCTGAGAGCTTCAAATTGTTGAATTAGAGCATAAATATTCCCAGGATTTTTGGAGTATAAATGAATTTTCAGACAACAACAAAAACAGTTTAGTGATAGTCCTTTTTCCAACTACTTTTGTGAAAGTCGTTAAACGTATTGCTAAAACAGTAATTAGGATTTAAATTATTGCCGTTAACTTTTTATTATTTAACCATGTTAAATATCTATTCAGCTAAATATATTATTGATCTAATATATTTCGTAAATTCAAGTGCAATACAAATAATATAGAATATTAATAAGATTCTATATTGCAATAATGAAATGAAATAGTAATGCGATTTTAAAAAATGAAATAAATTAATAACATAAACAACGAACACAACAGTGTGGAAAACTATCTCATATTACCAGTTACTATCTGGAAAACCTTTAAATCTTCATAATATCATACAAATAGCAGGAATCAAACTATAGTATAAATCATTCTATTCACCTATGACATCAAAGTTCCAAAATTTAGAATTTTATGTAAAGGATGTTCACCTGGCAAAACTAGATTAAAACTATCACTTTGGTTCAAATTTGATCAGACAAAAATAGAGTAAAGAAGAATCAGTTCTACTCTAATCAGGGGGGAAAATGACTCACTTCAAACCTTTCATTTCCCCTGGTGGCCATTATTGCGAGTCATTTCGATCTTCAACAAACCGCTGGCAATTAAAAGAACACGTATTAAACCTCTAGTAGTCCGGCAATAAAATCCGGCGTTGTCCGGATGCGCTTCTGCCCCATTTTAATTAAATGTAAATATATGGCGGGCGAAAGTTTTAATTTCCAACTTCTATTGAAAATTTTCTGACATTTCATTCTCCAAATTGAACAGATTCTCTTATTAAACTCACAACAGGAATTGAATTGGACAATAGGTTGAGATTTGCAATTACTGAATTCTCGTGCAGTATTAGATATCAGTTATGAATGAAATTAGGTATCTGAGAACTCCAAATGGGTGAATTAGAACTTAAATATTCCCCGGATTGTTGGTGTATAAATGGGTTTCATACAGCAACAAAATATAGTGATAGTCGTTATCATTTTTCAAACCACTTTTGGGAAAGTCGTTAAGCATATCGCTAAAATAGTAATAAGAGTTTAAATTATAGTCGTTAACTTTCATTTTTTTATCCATGTTGAATATGTATTCAATTATATAAATTGTTGATCCTATTTATTTTGTAAATCTAAGTGTGAAAGCAATATAAAGAATAATATCGAATATTAATAAGATTCTATACTGCAATAATAAAATAGTAATGCGATTTTAAAAAATGGAATATATTAATAATATAAAGACTGAACACAACAATCTGGAAAATTGCCTAATACTACCAGTTGCTATCTGGAAAATGTTTGTTTAATCTTCATAATCTAATAGAAACAGCTGATATCGAAGTATAAATCATTCTATTCCCTAACGTTAACAAAGTTCTGAGATTTAGAACTTCACGAAAAGAACATTCACCTGGCAGAATTAGATTAAAACGACCACAGAATGCTAATTTGGTTCAAATTTGAGCAGACGAAAATAGACTAAAAAAAGTACTTCTACTTCAACTCTAATCAGGCGGAAAACGACTCACTTAAAATCTTCCATTTCCTCTGGAGGCCATTATTGCGAGTCACTCGGATCTTCAATAAACCGCGGGCAATTAAAAGAACACGTGCATTGAAACTCATGTAGTCCGGCAATAAAATCCGGTGCTGTCTGGGTGCGCTTCTGCCTCATTTTAATTAAATGAAAATACTTTGGTGGGCTAAAGTTTGAATTGCCAACTACTATTGAAAGTTTTCTGACATTTCATTCTCCAAATTGAACAGATTCTCTCGTTAAACTCTCAACAGGAATTGAAATGGACAATAAGTTGAGGTTTGCAATTGTTGAATTCTCGAGAAGTAAAAGATATTAGTTATGAATTCAATTCGATATCTGAGGGCTCCAAATTGAGGAATTGGTGAATTTAAATATTCCCAAATTGTTGGAGTATAAATGGGTTTTCTCGCAATAACAAAATTGCAGTGATAGTCATTATCGTTTTTCCAAACTACTTTGTGAAAGTCGTTAAGCATATTGCTGAAACAGTAATAAGTTTAAATTATTGTCGTTAACTTTTTTTTATTCATCCATGTTAAATATGTATTCAACTAAATAAATTATTGATCTTATTTATTATGTAAATTCAAGTGCTTATACTAACAATACAAATAATAATATTGATTATTAATAAGATTCTATATTGCAATAATGAGATGAAATAGTATTGCGATTTTAAAAAAATGAAACATATTAATAATATAAAGAATGAACACAACAGTCTGGAAAACTGTCTCATATTACCAGTTGCTATCTGGAAAATGTCTTTTAAACATTCATAATCTAATACAAACAGTAAGAATCGAACTATAAATCCCTCTATTCCGTTATATCAACAAAGTTCTGGGATTTAGAATTTCACGAAAATGATATTCACCAGGTAGAACTATATTAAAACTATCACTTTGGTTCAAATTTGTGCAGACAAAAATAAAAACTGCTGCTCTAATCACACGGAAAAACGACTTACTTAAAATATTCCATTCCCCCTAGCGGCCATTATTGCAAATCTTTTCAATCTTCAACAAACCGCTGGCAATTAAAAGAACACGTATTAAACCTCTAGTAGTCCGGCAATAAAATCCGGTGCTGTCCTGATGCGCTTCTGCCCCATTTTAATTAAATGTAAATATATGGTGGGCCAAAGTTTTAATTGCTAACTACTATTGAAAGTTTTCTGACATTTTCTTCTCCAAATTGAACCGATTCTATCGTCAAACTCACAACAGGAATGGAATAGGACAATAGATTGAGCTTTGCCATTATTGAATTCTCTTCAAGTATTAGATATTAGTTATGAATTAATATCGCTATTTGGGAGTTTCAAATTGATGAATTAGAGCTTAAATATTCCCAAGATTGTTGGAGTATAAATGAGTTTCAGACAACAACAGAGGTGTAGTGGTAATTATAGTCATTTTTCAAACCACTTTTGGGAAAGTAGTTAACCATATTGCTGAAACAGTAATAATAATTAAAATTAGTTTAGACAGCTTATTTTTTATTTGTTCATGTTAAATATGTATTCAACTAAATAAATTATTTATATTTATTTTGTAAATTCAAGTGCTTAATGCTAGCAATATAAAGAATAATATCGAATATTAATAAGATTCTATATTGCAATAATGAGATGAAATAGTAATGCGATTTTAAAAAATATAATAAATTAATAATATAAAGAATGCATACAACACTCTGGAAAACTGTCTGCAACTACCAATTACTAATTGGAAAACGTCTTTTAAATCTTCATAATCTAATACAAACAGCACTAATCGAAATATAAATCACTCTATTCCCTTATGCCAACAAAGTTCCAGGATTTAGAACTTCACGAAAAGGATGTTCACGGGCAGAACTATATTAAAACTATCACTTTAGCTCAAATTTGAGCAGATGAAAATAGAGCAAAAAAAGAATCACTTCTATTTCTGCTCTAATCAGGCTGAAAACCGACTCACTTAAAATCTTCCATTTCCCCTCGCGGCCATTATTGCGAGTCATTCAGATCTTCAACAAACCGCTGGCAATTAAAAGAACACGTATTAAACCTCTAGTAGTCCGGCAATAAAATCCGGCGTGGTCCGGGTGCGCTTCTGCCCCATTTTAATTAAATGTAAATATATGGCGGGCCAAAGTTTGCCAGCTACTATTGAAAGTTTTCTGACATTTCATTCTCCGAATTGAACAGATTCTCTCGTGTAACTCACAACAGGAATTGAATTGGACAATAGGTTGAGATTTGCAATTATTGAATTCTCGTGAAGTATTAGATATTAGTTATGAATTAAAATCGGTATCTGAGAGCTCCAAATGGGTGAATTAGAAGTTAAATATTCCCAAGGATTGTTGGAATAATGGGTTTACAGACAACAACAAAAGTGTAGTGATAGTCATTAGCATTTTTTCAACTACTTTTGTGAAAGTCGTTAAGCATATTGCTGAAACATTAATACGAGTTTAAATTATTGTTGTCAGCTTATTTTTATTTGTTCATGTTAAATATGTATTCAACTAAATAAATCATTGATCTTATTTAATTTGTAACTTCAAGTGCTTATGAGAGCAATAGAAAAAATAATAATGAATAATAATAACATTGAACGTTGCAATAATTAGATAATTCATCGATGCAATACTGAGATTCAACGCCGTGCACAATTCTATGACAAACTGATTATAATATTGAGATCTAGGCATAAAAAACACTAATATATTAGGAATTTTATGAATTTAATACATTAAACTAATATTTCAAAACCAATATATATATATATATATATATTTTTTGAATGAAAAAAAAAATCGTTAGTATATTCTTGATATTCTCAAATGAGCCTAATTTCCAGAAATATTTGCATAAAAAAAAGTTAAAGAAGTTTGATTTTTACTTTGTAACTATCTTTTTTTTAAATATTATACGCCAATTACATTAAGATTTGTATTGATATTGAGTATCTATCTCGAATTCTAGCATTACACAAAGAAGTTCTTCGTTGGCCAAATAATTCTGAATTAAATTTTGTTCTCTCAATATTTTTTTCTATAGTCAGATAAGTTTGTTGGAAATCTTATGGGTTTTCGAACTAAGGGGAAAAGAAGCTACAAAATTCACAGTTTTAATGTTTTTGTATACCATACCAGGCCATACCATTGGAGCACCTAAAACAAGTTTCCTTTTGTTGCGAAACAACAACAGAAGTTGTTTCGCAACAAAAGGAGCCAAAAGGAGCTTTCCAAGCTGTACTCTTATGATACTTTTGTTATATCATAAATGAAGATTGATTGTACGATGAAATAACAAGATGTAACGATGATGTAACAATTAACACAACATTTAATTAACATTTATTAACAACTGTGAAACAAATAATTCAAATTATGCACAATTATAAAAACTACCAAATAAAATGAATATTAAAAAAATATTTACATACACACAGAAAATTTTTTTTAGCCACAATCATTATATACATTGCTTGGAATTTCATGTGCATTTTATTTCACTTTATTATATAAGTTAAAAATTGACTGGATTAATCCATGTCAAAGTGTGCTTAAAAATCACTTGTAGGTAGTGATTATCCATCAGGCTTAGTTTGAATATATTCTCGAACGAGTAAAGCATCTCGAATGAGTTGCTACAATTCTTCCCTTTTCCGTGTTAATTAAGACCAAATTCCTTTTCGTTGAAAAAGTGAGGGTTCTAAAGAAGTATTTAAAAAAAAATGCAACAGGATTCTTTTTTGTGTAGGGAAATAACCCCCTTCTCAAGTTAATTAGCATATAAAAAATCATTATAGGTCGACATTCAGTTATTTTGGGCTCTCGAATCATTTGCCGAGAGAAAAAAAAAAATAGGAAGCTAGAAAGAAAACTAAATTAAAAAGAATTGAAGTCAAAAATATTACAAATCCTTTCGAACTGTAACCACTTAAACTGTAACCGTACTTCATATAAGAATATTTCCCCCTTCACTTCATTGTTGTTACTGCCTGTATCTTTAATATTATGCATCTACTATTGTTGCCAAAAAAATGAGACCAATAATTTTTTTTTTCGAAAACACTTTATTTATTCTTCCAAATTTATTTCTTCGCCTTCAAAGTAATCTCCTCCGGACGCAATGCATGTATGCCGATTTTTTCCCAATCCTCAATACATGCTAAAAAGTCATCGGCAGGGATGGCGTTCAAAGCGCGGCGATTCATTTTGAGTCTTTTCAATCGCCTCAAAACGGTGTCTAGGAGAGGTCTTTTGAGTTTAGGGAATAGCCACAAGTCGCACGGTGGGAATACGGTGGTTGTGGAAAGATATGGGTTTTATTTTTGGCGAAAAAGTCACGAAGAATCAATGTAGTGTGAGCTGGCGCATTCAACGTTTTCGATACCAATCGAGATTTGACGCGTTTGAGGCCCAAAATGGAATTGACCTATCCTATCGAAATTCCGACATCCTCAGCAAGGTCTCTGATTGTAAATCGACGGTTTGCAAGCACCAAATCTTTAATTTTTTTGACGTGAGCTTCGTCGGTTGAAGTGGAGAGTCGACCAGATGACTCTTCGTCTTCAACGCGTTCTCTGCCTTTCCGCAAACAAAATTGAATGCAAGTTCTTTGCTTAATTAATTCAGACATTTCGAAGAAATCAGTTTCAACGTCTCACAAACCCGAGCGTAGCTCAAACACTAATGAATATTTTGACGTTACATTTCACACAGATATCAAGGACAGTGACAGAAACCTAAAAAAGAAAAAAAAAATTGAAATTCCAAAAGCCCCGGGAATTTTAAATTGGTCTTACTTTTTGGACACAGTAGTATATCTTTTTTTTGTTTCCAATGCAGCCGGAAAACAGACATGGACGTCTTAGATGCCTTAAGGCAAGCGCTGCACAGACGTTACTCACTTTGCATTACCCAGGGGGCGAGTGTAACTTGAAGATAAGCCCCGGACGCGGAGTAAAAATGCCCCCGCAACGCTCTACGATCCTATTAGACCGGGACCTACGGTTTAAAGTGGATTCCGAACCACTACACACATCCATGGCACCACCGGGACTCGAACCCGAAACCTGTGGTACCGACCGCCAGAGCGCTAGCCACTCTGCCATTCAGGCCCACATTAGTATATCTATCTAACGTCATTTGATATCTGTGCAAATAAAATTAAGGAAAAGTTGTGGAATATATGAATTGACTGACTACATCCCAAGATTTGGATACCTGCTTAATGATTCGTTGGGCTAGAAAGGTAAGAAAAATTTACAAGAAATTTTCTAGTTTAGCGAATTGTTTGGGGAAGTAAAATAAGTAGTAAAAAGGAAGCGATACGGATTGGTTTCTTTTTTCCGAAGTTATGTACATCAAGTTCTAAAGGTGTACCGTCCTGGTATTTGAATGCTCATCATGGAAGAAATTTGAATTATATTTAGTCAAATCTATTTCAAACAGTTATTGAAATTAATTCATTTAAAGAGGATATATATAGAATACATTATTTGTGCAGATTGTGTGATGTTAAAGTTCCCTCTTTCCAGAGTCTATTGAAGTAAAACAAATAAAATAGCAGCGGCATCAATACTGTTTGAAAAAATAAGAGATAAGAACCTATCATTCGCAATTAAAATTACAATCGTTATAGTTCGAAGAACAGGAATTCTAAAGAAAGGTAAAAGAGATACACACACATTTGGAATCTCCTTCATAATTGGAAGCAACCTAGGCTGACATTCATTTGCAGATATTTTTTTTTCCAAGGTGTATACAGCAAGTGTCAAAGATAATACCTTCCTTATATTTGAAAGTTTACCTTGGTAGCCATTTATATTAGATTATATGTAGTCAATTGAATTCCAAAGAATTATTGAAAGTGAATAATTTAATGATTAATATAAAATATATTGTTTGTACATATTTGTGATCTTTATAGTTCTCCCTTTTTACAATTTATTGAAGTAAAACAAAGAAATACATCAGTGACAACATTTCTAAATGGGGAAAAATGGTTTTATCTCTCCTCAATTAAAATTGCAATCGCAATAGGTTGAAGAAGGAGAATTATAAAGAATAAAAAAGAAAACCACATACTTAGTCACTTTTATAGCTGGAATGACCTCATTCTCATATTACTTCGCAAACTAAAGTCATTCTAGATTGATATTCTTTTGCTGTCATTCTTTTTCCAAGTTACATACAGAGTACATTAAGTGGTAAAGATGGTGTGGTCCAGGTATTTGAATGTTTATAATGGAAGCAATTTGGATTATATGTAGTCAATTCAATTTCTAAGAATTATTGAAATTGAATAATTTAAACAGGATTCATATAAAATACATTATTTGTACAGATTGTGTAATGCTACTGTAGTCTTTCCAGAGTTTATCGTAGTAAAATGAAGAATACAGCAGCACTATCAATACTGATCGGAATAATAATAGGTAAGGGTTTATCTTTTCTCAGTTAAAATTGCAAACGTAATAGTTCGACAAATAATAATTCTAAAGAAGATTAAAAAATAACACCCGCACGCACGCACACACACACACACACACACACACACACACACACACACACACACACACACACAGACACACAGACACACAGACACACACACACACACACACACACACACACACACAACTGGAGTTTCTTTTATAGCTACGTAGGCTGACATTTTTTGTCGCCATTTTTTTTTACAAGTTATGTACAGCAAGTGGCAAATATGTTACTTTCCGTGCATTTGAAAGTTGACCAAGCAAGCAATTTGTAGTAGATTATTTGTAATCAGTTCAATTCCAAAGAGTTATTGAAATTGAATAATTAAAAATGACTGATATGAAATACAGTATTTGTAGAGACTGTGTGGTGTTACAGTTCTCTTTTTCCAGAATTTATTGAAGTAAAATAAAGAATATAGCAGCGACATCACTTCTAAAAGGAAAAATAATGAGTTTATATTTCATCAATTAAAATTGCAATCTTAATTGCTCAAAGAATGAGATTTTAAAGAAGATTTATATAAAAAAAAAAATACACACAACAAGAGTCTCTTTCAATACTGGAAAGTACTATTTCTCATATTGCTTCGCAAACCAGAGACATTTCAGATATTTTTCCATGTTATATGCATCAAGTGCTAAAGGTATACAGTCCTTTTAGTTGGATGCTAATCATGGAAACAATTTCGATTAGATTTAGTCAATTCAATTCATTATTGAATCTGAACAATTTGAAGAAGACCGATATAAAATACATTTGTAAAGACTGTGTGATGTTGCAGTTCTCTTTTTCTGGAGTTTATTGAAGTAATATAAAGTATACAGGAGCGTGCCATCAATACTGAAAGAAAAATAATAGATAAGGGTTTATCATTCTCAATTAAAATTACAATTGTTATAGCTTGAAGAACAAGAATTCTAAATAAGAATAAAATAAGTAAATAAATAAAAACGACACACACGCACCAACTGGAGATTTTTTTTTATTCCACAACCAAGAACCACATTCTCACATTACGTCGCAAATGAAAGTCATTCTAGACAGACATTCTTTTTGCCGTTTAGTCTTCCGAGGCATTCTGGTTAGAAAAGCAATAGAGAGCAGAGCAAGGAAATGGAATAAAATAGAACAAAAGAAGTAAAAGGGGAAATGGAACGGATCGTTGTTTTTCCCTAGTTCAGTACCGGAAGTGGAGAAGATTCACCCCCTCTCTTTGCATTTAAATGCTGATCAGAGTAGCGATTTCGAGAAATCTTGTTTTTTTGTTGTTCTACATTTGGCACGCTGACATGAAAGTAATCTCTCTAATTTTTTTTTGGAAAGCTTTAGAAAGCTTTTTTTTTTCAGTGATTTCAACTCGGAGTGATGGCTTAAAACATTACATTATATAAATGAATTAGTTTAGGTATCCTACGTTTAATGCCTTTTAACTTGGTAAGTGACTGAAAAATGATGAATATTTGATTTGGAATTCTGATTTGAATGTTTTGATACAGCAAATTAATTTTAAAACCATCAAGTGTTTAAGGATGGCTGGCAAGAAGTTTGAAATTCAAATGGTTTGATTTGTTGTTTCTTATCCCACTTGGTAGACAGCAGCATTTATACCTACTCCAAGAATCCGTGTGGTCTCCTTGAAGGAGGGAAAGGGAGGAGGGGGGGGGCAACTTCTGTTGTGATGGTGCACCTGCAGATAGAAGTCGGACTTGGTTCCGTGACGCTGACTTTAGGGGTAGGGTTGTCAGACAGGTCTACCATTATAGTAAACCGGGACCACGCCTTAACCCCTTAACTGCCGCCGGCGTATATATACGCCTCACTCAACCGATGCGTTCCCTGCCGCCGACGTATATATACGCCTTTCCGAAGTACGATCCTTTGCATTGCGCTGCTATAAAGAAAACTGCTCCCACGGTCTTGGAATGCCACAAAATGACTTTGACAATGGCTGAAACGGATTTTATTATTTCAGAGAAAAGGGATTGGTAAAGGGGATGTTTCTGAAACGATGAGTCATAGCTGTGCAGTTTTTGCTTCTGTTTCTGTTTGAGTAGGTCGTGGTTTTTTTATTCTTCTTTTGCTTCCGTTTCGTCGTGAAACCAGCGATCAATGCAACGAATGTGATTTTAATTTATTTGACTTGGTTTATAAAAAAAACACGTTTAGACATTTAAATAAATAGTTATTTCTCCTATCATATTTTACATATGAAACAATAAAGAATTCTTGTTTTAGGAAATATCACACAGCAGATAAGTTCTAACATCTGTTTTATTACACTGTTATTCTATACTTTAAATTTAGAATTTTTGTTTTTTTTTACATTTTATTTTTTCTGTGAAAGTAAAAAGGTTTTATGTTGCAAAACGCACCTCTTTTTTTCCTCCAATACATCGCATAACTACGCGCGCCTGTATGAAAAACGGTGGCACTGGGGAGCGCATCTCGTAAGTTTTCCTCGGCTGGTAAGGGGTTAAAGAGAATTCCGAGTCACTACAAACAACCACGGCACCGCCGGAACTCGAACACGAAACCAGTAGTGCCAGACATTTGGCCATCAGGTCCTGGTTTGAATTAAATCTTTAGTTTTGCAAATCACTTTTTCTATTTCACCTTTTTCCAAAAAATTACTCAAGGTCTCGTCAAATTCACTTTCTTCCAGCTGATAAACAAAATGATATGGCGATAAAAAAAAACTTAAAATTATAAAATTATGTACCAAAATCAACCAGAGTATGATTCGCATTATACACAGGAAATTAAGGTAACAAAAAGAAACAGGATGAAGAACATTAAAAAACGATGCTAATTGAAAGGATGAACCTGATGCGCTGAACGAGTGAACGAATGAATGAGTCTTCCGCAGAATGAATGCGTTGAATGAATGAATGAATCCACCTCTCAATTTTTGTCAACGCCGCCAGTTTTTGCGTGTTAACAACAACAGGTAAACCATGAATGAATAGATTTTCTAAATTTGCTCATCTCCCCTTCCTCACCCGCGCTTTGAAAGACAGCTTTTTTATTTTTATTAAACTTTCTTAAAATGCCCTTGAGGCTGCTATCACTTCCTTTCAATGATGTGCGGTTCCCTAGGCGGTGGTAACGCCCACTTTACGAACCGGTGGTTTAAATGGAGAAGAATTTTACATTTATTCCTTAAATGAATGAGAAATGGTCACAAAAATTTTTAAAATAAATTTTAATAATTTTGTAAAATTAATTTTATTAAAATTAATTAATTTTGTAAAAATTAATTAAATTTGAATTATTTTGTAAAAATTAATTAAATTTTAGTATATAATTTTAACCACTGCATATATTTTAACGCCTTTTACCTTGAAAATAGTTATATAGAGATAACCCTAAGAAAATAAATGCTGCAAATTTGCCACTTTATAGAAGGTATGGAGGAGTCAGCATAAAAAATCCGATTCTTTTATAAAAACAGTTTTTAATTTTTCAAAGTTCTGATGATTAATGTTAAAATTAAATGATAAGAAAGGAATTCAGTTGCATCCTTCAATCACATAACCAGTAACAAAGATAGTTACAGCATTACCAGCAAACTGAGTAAGTGCTGAGAGACTTTCCTCGGTACTGAGGATTATCAAAAGCTTCCTTCGATCAACAACGATAGATCTTCTAGGAGCTATTTTATTTTAAGAACAAATAAGATTGAATGTATTACAAATAGAGCCTCTTTGTACTTGGAATGTGCAGTTTTCTTTTGTCTTCAGATATTCTATAATAATTTTCTTTTTGTTCATTTAGGATTGTTACTTTTATAAGACCTATATTTTTTGTAAACAAATTTAGAGCACAAGAATGTCTTTTAAGGGAATGTAAATACTACACCTTTAAAGATTTTAAAAATACTGTGTTCATTCAAAAACTTTTTTACGGATATATGTATTCAATTAAAGTCAGTAAATATATTTCACAAGTTATTCTAGAATAAAATTCTTTCCAAAAAATACGGCAAAGAGGCAGCAGTCGACAAAAAATCTGAAATTTTTCGACCGACTCCCAAACCCTGAGAAGAATTGTAAATGATGCAATATCTCAGCATAATTGGAGCCTTTATTAGAAAATATTTATGTTTTATTACAGATTAAGTATTTAAGTAGTTTATTTATTTTATTTTTTTCCTTATTCCACTTGGTAGACAGCAACATCAAGACCAAGTCTATGAACCCATATGGTCTTCTGGAAGGATGGGAGGGGGGAGGGGGTGTCAGTTTCTGTTGTGATGGAGCACCTGTAGATAGAAGTTTGACTTGGCTCCGTGAAGATGAAAAAGGAGGGCAGTACATTCCGAGAGGACTTTCAGAGGGAACTACCCAATGTTATCGTATCGTATAGGATGAAACCTGGAAAAACTCCAACCAGGTAGTTTTTTGAAGCAGTGTCTGCAACAAAGCCGCCAGCTGATGGAACCTCGGCCCTAATGCTAACCAGCTGCGAGCTGCAGAATGAGCCCTATTGAACCACGAGTAGGGCTCATTTTATTCTAATTAATTATTTCTTTCGCAAATAATTCTATGGATTCATAAACAGTACAAATCAAATTAACAATTTTTTTGAGAGTTTCGGAATTAACGTTTTCATCAGAATGTGAAAAAGTATTTTCATTAGAGCAAAACAACAATAATTAAAGAAATAATAATAATAGAAGGATTTTAAGAGGATTGATATAAAATAAAATATTTTGTATAGATTGTATGATGCGGCCCTCTTTCAGGAGTTATGAATTAATAATAGCATCGACATCCACAATAGGTGGAAAATAACGAGATAATTGAGGAAAGATTAAACCGTTAACTATTTATTTCGAAATCGTATCAGCTCTCAGAAAAAGAAGCGCTAAAGAAGTGTAAAAGAACACAACCGGAGTCTCTTTATTGCTGGAAACAACTCCATTCTCACGTTACGCCCGCAAAATAAAGTCCTTCTAAAACCGACATTCTTTTTGCCGTCTGGGCTTCCGAGGCATTCAGCTGGAAAAAGAAATCCAATGCAAAGAGAGAAAAAGGAATGAAAAAAGAACAAAAGAAGCAAATAGGAAATGGAACGGATCATTGTTTTAGCCCCGAATTCTGTACCGGAAGTGGAAAAGATTTCTCCCTCCTAATATTCAAATGTTGATTAGAGCAGCAATTTCATGGAATCTTGCTGTTGTTGATTTTTTCTGCTTTTATTTGGAAAGCAGATATTCAGATACTTTTTGGAAAAGCGTCCTCTGCTTTCGCACAGAATGTGGTCTGAAAAGATAATTATATTTTTTTTATAAATGAAATAGTTTAGGTACTCAGCCATTTCGTGTTTCTTAATCGAGTAAGTGACTTAAAAAAGACGAGTGCTTGTTATGGTAAAGTTGCACATGAATGCTTTGAGGCAGCAAATGCTTTCTAAATCCCATAAAGTATTTAAAATGGTTTGGTAAGAAGTTTTGTTTTTTTTTGAAACGACATTCTAATGACTCGATTTAAATGTTAAAAGTATATTTTTTCTCATTTAGTTCTTAAATGGAATAAAAGTCTTTAGAATTTACTTGTTTACTTAGAATTCGGAAAAGTAGATTGTGGTAACAAATATGAAGAGATATTTTTAATTGTCTAAAAAAAACTATTAAATGCTTCAAGTACGGTATGTTATAATGATGTTAAAAATTACTTAAATCATTTTTAAAGATCCAGTATTTCTATTTTAAAACAATATCTGCTTCGAAAACATGTATTGCTCCATTTGGTATATTGAATATGCGGTTTCAAGGACTAGTAATTGACGCTTTCGGATTCGAGGTGCAGATGCCACAGGTGCCATGGAAGTTTGTAGTGGTTCGGAATCCCCTTTGAAACGTAGATCCCAGTGTAATATTACTGTTGGGCATAGGGCTGACAAAAAAAATCTCAAGTGTAAATTTCAAGTGTTTAAATTTTTAACTATAAAAGGAGATTTTTTTAAACTCTGTAATCAAAATAATTGAAATTGGAATGTGTTCAATCATAGCCATCATAGAAATCATAGCATATAATCATAGAATGTGCCATGGATATATAAAAAAAGCACAGTATTTTGGTGCCAACTTTTCTATTCATTTTACTCTATTCCTTATTACTTTCGCAAATAATTCTTTGAATTTATAAACAGTACATGTCAAGTTAACTATTTTTAGAGAGTTTCGGAATTAAGTTTTTTCTCAAAATTTTAACGATTAAAGATTTTTTCCCCGTTCCTTATTTATGTGATCAAAGTAAGAAAATTAGGATAAAAAATAAAAATAATAATAATAATAGAAGAATTTTAAAATGATTGATATAAAATATAATATTTTGTATAGATTGTACGATACTTCACTCTTTCAGGAGTAATGAATTAGTAATAAAGAATATAGCATCGAAATCCTCAATACATGGAAAATAAGAAGATAATTGAGAAAAGATAAAACCTTTATCCATTTATTTCGAAATCGTATTAGCTCGCAGAATAAAAGTGCTAAAAAAGTGCGAAAGAACAAAACTGGAGTCTCTTTATTGGTGGACCTTCTAAAACCGACATTCCTTTGCCGTTTGGGATACCGAGGCATTTGGCTGGAAAAAAAGAAATCTAATGCAAAGAGAGAATACGGAATAAAAAAAAAAAGAACAAAAAAGGAAATGGAAAGGATTATTGTTTCCCCCCCTCCAATTCTGTACCGGAAGTGCAAAAGATTTCTTTCCTCCTAATATTCAAATGCTGATCAGAGCAGCAATTTCATGGAATCTTGTTGTTGTCTTTTTTGCTTTTATTTTGAATGCAGACATTCAGAATCTTTTTGGAAATGTTTCCTCTGCTTTCGGCTCAGAATGAGGTCTGAAGAGATAATTTTTTTTTTATAAATGAAATAGTTTAGGTACTCGGCCATTTCGTGTTTCTTAACCAAGTAAGTGACTTAAAAAAGACGAGTGCTTGTTTTGCTGTAAAGTTGCAAACGAATGCTTTGAGGCAGTAAATGCTTTCTAAATCCCGTAAAGTATTTAAAATGGTTTTATAAGAAGTTGTTTTGCGAAACGACATTCTAATGACTCGACTTAAATGTTTTTGAGTACTTTTTTTTCCGAAAAAAGTATATTTTATCTCATTTAATTCTTAAATGGAAGAAATCCTTAGAAGTTATTTGTTTACTTATAATTCGGAAAAGTAAACAGGTAAAGCAACAATGCAAAGGTATTTTTAATTTATTAAAAACAACAACACTAAACTATTAAATGCTGCAAATACGATGTGTTATGGTTTTAAAAATTACTTTATACTATCCAGTGTTCCTATTTTAACACAATATTTATTTAGCCCTATGACCAACGTCCCACAATCATATTAGACAGGGATCTGAGATTTAAAGTGCATTTCGAACCACTGCAAAAAATCCATGGCTCCGCCGGCATTCCGCCAGTTACTCGGCCATCAGACCCCAATATTGACATATAGATGAATTAAAAAAAAAAAAAAAGACACTGTCCGTTTTTCATTATTTTTAATCTAAACAATCTCTGTTTATATATTTCAAAAATAATTATATAAAATTTTACATCCCATTATTTCATTATATGTTAATAAAAGGTTTGCATGAATAAATAATACTATAAAGTACACGAATCATTGTTAAACTAAATAGCTCTCTGCTAATGAGATGTTTGAAGACTTGGTTATTCTTACCTGTTAGGCATAAAAGAGTGGAAGCACAGCTCTCAATTATTCACTAGCTTAAAAGTTGAGCAAACTTGAGAAGTCTCGATTTCTAATTAAGAAGGAGAAACTTTTTTCCCAGCTAGTTTACATTTTTCCTCTCATGGTTAGGATTCAACACAAAATAAATACAAAAAGAAAATGGCGCAGTAATTCGGTATCTTCGGAGTAAATAACCTTTTCGTTTTTATTGTAGTCATTATTATTTCCCTCTTTATTTTCAAAGAATAAAGTCTTTGAGCGTTTAAATTAAAGAATAAGTTTTTAAAAGCGGTGCAAGTTAAATTAACTATTCTTCAAAGCTTTTGAAAGTTGACGCTTTCTTTTCAAAATGTATAACTTTTTTACGTGTTCAGACAGGTTATTTTAATGAAAATGATTGAATGATAATGGAAATAAACTAGAATATTTTGTATTATGGTTCATAACATGAATTTAATTTAATTTTTTTCAAAAGATTTGGTATTCATTCAGAGAGGTTTTTTTTATATTACAACAAGAATTCAATGAAGTGCAATTACCTAAAATATATATAAGCGCTGAACTATTTTAAGAGTTTCATAAACATTGTATGATGAATATAAATATTTATCAATTTATTTTTGAAATTGGTTTTTAATAAGTATCTATATTAAAATGAAATAATTTTTTAGTAAAATGCTTAGAGAAAGATATAACCTTTCCAAAATATTATTCACCATATTCTTTTTTTTATCGAAACATATAATATTTTAGCAATACTTAAATATAAATAATTGTCTAAATATAATTTAAATATAGAAATATTTTTTGTGTTCTTAAATTTGAAATTTTATTTTAATTATCTTCAAAATTGTGCTTTGATTTTCGAGATTCATACGTGAGAAATTGCGGATTGAAATTCAATATCAAAATAAAATACAATCTTAAATGGAAATTTAAAATTGTCTTTTAATTTATATAGTGGAAATATTTCGGGGTTTGACACTAATTTTTCAAATTAGCACAAAATAATAGGAATTCTTCTTCGATGGCTCAACAGCCCCATGGTGAGCTAAAGCTATTAATTCCCACATAAATGTCTTTAAGAGGAGAAATATGTAATTAACTAACTTGCTGGCACTACAGTTCATGCTGGACCATAGCTGTCTGCTTACTAACAGATTCCGAAACAGGAGATGTTTTCTTTTTGCAGGGTAGCTTGTCAGCTCGACACCCAAAGCTCTACAGTCACATTAGACCGGGACCTTTGTTTTAAAATGGATTCTGAACCATTAAAAAACATCCATACTACCACCGGTACTCGAAACCGAAACCCGTGGTACCGAGAGCCAGGGCATAAAAAAATGTATTCATCAAATTTTATACTGTCGCCTCTATCGAACTGTAATAGCGCTTGATCCCATCCTCCATCCATTTTTGATAGGTTGATTGAGATTTCTTTAGCGAATTTTTCTTTGGTCTCAATGGAGTCAAAATACTTTCCTCAAAGTAATAATTTTAATTTTGGGAACACTCAAAAAGTTACCTGATGCCATATATGGTGAATATGGCTCTTGGACAAAGACATTTGTCATCTTTCATAATGTTAGAGTCCGTAACATAAATATGAATTTAAAGTTTAAATTAAATATATTAAAAATTATAGATTTCTTAATAAACAAACACTAGACTCAGAGATATTAATATTTTTACTTAACTCTATTTTGCAAGAAAGGATAAGGAATCTTGTAAAAGAAGGTTGTACGAAAATATTATACAGATTGAAAGCGTTTATTGTGCTTTCATAATAAAGAATATTCCTCTAAATAGATTCGTAAATAGTCCAGAATATTTTATCCCTGAGCCCGTATCACAGCGAATTCGAACTATTACCTGCAACGATATGGGGTATGAAAGACATTCCATTATTCTAAATGACTCGACACGATGCTTATAGCTACCTGAAGTAGAACAAAACCTTTCCTTCATGGAATGAGGTTGCCATCTGGAAATAAAAGAACTGTTGCCGGGGTCATAACGGATTGAAAGAAAGCTATCCTCGGCCTTGAATAAGGACACATAACGACGAAGACAGTGTAAATAAACTGTCCTTTGTTGTCGACAAAAAAAAAAAGGAAAAAGACCCGTGAAGGGTGGGGTAGGCCAGATGGGTGACATTAAAGCCTGAAGCCTGCAATGCCCTTCTGTCGTTGTCTCCTTAAATTTCTCTTTTGTCTCTACAATAAAATTTTTTGTGGTCCTTTCTTTTTACTTTTTTATTGCGAGTTCGTGTCTGGATGGTCGGCGGAGAGGAAGACATTGCCTGGGGAGATGGAGCTTTCAGAATCGAAGAAACTTCAGAATCTGTTCCCCTGGGGGCCTCGTTTTCTGGAGGACTCGGAGCTTTTCTTGTTGACAGCCTGTTTAACATACAGCGTTCTGTGAAAAAGTTTTACTTTAAGGCGCAAAGGAAGGCATTGGAATTTTTTGGAGGGAATAAATTTACTAGACAATTGCTATTTTTATACATTGTTGTGGCAGCAGGTTCACTTTGATGATATTTCTGAATGAAGGAAAGAAGCTTGGATTCAGCTAAAGATTGTTTCGAATTAAATGGTATGGTTTAGAAATTTTTTTCATGGAAAATTTATTAAAGAAATAGAAATTTCCAATACATTTATGAAAATCTTGCTGGAAAAAATATCATTGTATAGCTGTAAATATTAATACTTGCTTTTACTACACATTTAATGGATATAATATTTAAACTCGATAAGTGTTATTTTATATATAACTAAGATTGTGTTATAAAAATTGGTAACTGGAAATAATTCGAGAATAAAGGAATAAAATCAGATATTTATGCGTAGCTATGATTATTTACAGCTTTTCATTAAGTCATCATCATCATCAGTTGTTCAACAGCCCCAAGGTGGGCCTGGACGATGCCTTCTAATAGAGTTCAAGACTGGAGATGTTTACGTTTTACGTGGTAGGCTTTTTAGTCCCACTCCCAACACTCTGCAGTTATATTACGGATAAAGAGGATTCCGGACCACTACAAACATCCATGGAACCACTGGGATTCGAACTCGAAACCTATGGTACAGAGCGTCATTCACTCGGATATCAGGCCCCAATATTGACATCTAGAGGAATTTGAAAACGACCAGATTGTTCATTTTCCATTATTTTTAATCTAAACAATCACTATTTACATATTCCATAAAACATTAATATAAAATTTTATATCCTATTATTTCTCTATATGGTATCCGCCACCATTTCTGCGCCGTTCTCTCTTTCTTCTTCCCAGAATTCAACACGAAAAGATCCCATGACTTTTGATTCAAGTAAACCGTCAGGCACTGCCATCTGTGGATGTTATTTAAAGTTAATAAAATGTTACATGTTTCAATAATGCTATAAATTACACGAAGAATTGTTAAACTAAATAGCTCTCTGCTAATGAGATGTTTGAAGACTTTGTTATTCTTACCTGTTAGGCATAAAAGAGTGGAAGCATAGCTCTCAATTATTCATTAGCTTAAAAGTTGAGCAAACTTGAGAAGTCTCGATTTCTAATTAAGAAGGAAAAACTTTTTTCCCAGCTAGTTTACATTTTTCCTCTCATGGTTAGGCTTCAACACAAAATAAATATAAAAGAAAATGGCGCAGTTATTCGGTATCTTTCAAGTAAATAACCTTTCCGTTTTTATTATTGTCGTTATTATTTCCCCTTTATTTCAAAGAATAAAGTCTTTGACTTAAGAATAAGTTTTTAAAAGCGGTACAAGTTAAATTAACTATTCTTCAAAAGCTTTTAAGAGTTAACGCTTTCTTTTCAAAATATATAACTTTTTTACGTGTTCAGACATGTTATTTTAATGAAAAACCTAAATTTCATAATAACCTAAATTTAATTAATTTTTTAAAAAAAGATTTGGTATTCATTCAGTGAAGCTTTCTATATTATAGCAAAATTGCCATGAAACCAGAAAACCAAATGAAGCATAATTGCCTAATATATATATATGTATTGAAACACTTTAAAATATTTTCATAAACATATTTATCATATTTATCAATTTCTTTTTGAAATTGGTTTTTAATAAGTATCTATATTAAAATGAAATAATATTTTTTATAAAATGTTTAGAAAAAGATATAATCTTTTGAGAATATTATTCAAAAGACTTTTTTTTGTATGCAAACATATATTACTTTAGTAATACTTAAGTGTAAATATTTTCAATGTAGAAATATTTTGTTGTGCTCTTAAATTTGAAATTTTGCTTTAATTATGTTGAAAATTGTTCTTAGATTTTCAAGATTTATACGTGAAAAATTGCGAATTGAAATTGGTATATCATAAATATAATACAACCTTAAATGGAAATTTAAAAGTGTCTTTTAATTTATATAATTAAAATATTTCGTGATTTCATATCAGTTTTTCAGATTAAAACAAAATAATAGGACTATTTCTTCTTCAATGGCGCAACAATCCCATGCCGTCTACCTACTGGCTAATTCCGAAATAGGAGATGTTTTCCTTTTACGTGGTAGGGTTGTTAGCCCTACCCTCTATTGTCCAATTAGACCGAGACCTATGGTTTATAATGAATTCCGAAACAATAGGTTTAATTTTTTGTTTCTTATCCCACTTTAGATAGCAATATCAAGACCATGCCCAAGAACCTGTGTGGTCTCATGGTAGGTCAAAAAGGGGAGAGAGTAGCTTCTGTTGTAATGGAGCACCGCTGTAGGTAGAAGTCTGAATAGCCTTCGCAACGCTTACTTCTTACTGGGTAGGGTTGTGAGCCCTACGCCAAAGGCTCTACCGTCATATTAGAACCGGGATATATGGTTTAAAATGAATTCCGAACAACTACAAACACCCATGGCATCTTCGGGACATGTGGCATCGAGACCCAGAAATAGGAATTAAAAGTTGTAATTAAATGTATTAAACATTATGTAATTCATAATAAAGAAATACTACACTCAGATTTACTAATATTTTTACTTAATTCTATTTTGTAAGAAAGGAAGGAATCTTGTAAAAGAAGGAAAAAAGATTATACGAAAATACACTCATGTCCATAAATTAAGGATAATTCAGAATCACACAGAAATTGAACTCTAAAATAAAAATTTTAACTGTAGAATGATCACACACATCTTGAAAAAGAATATGCAAATTACAGGAAACCACCAGATGGCATAGATAGTACGTCACAATGACGAGAGTGTAAGAGATGGGTATATAAGGAATGGTGGCAAATTGTTCACTAGAGTTTTAAGAGCCTTTAAGTGCAATAACCGCATAGTTATGGCACAAAGGAAGCATTTCGATGATTTTTTACGCGGTAGAATTATCGGACGACTGGAATGTGGACGTACCCAGCTGGAAGTATCCGAGGAACTTGGAATCGCCCAGAGTGTCATCTCCAGGCTTTGGCAACGATTCCAAGATGATGGTAATGTGAGTAGATGTTACAGCACAGGTCGCCCCCGTGTTACAACGCTGAATGTGGACAGGTATTTAGCAGTTACTGCCAAAAGAAACAGACGGAGCGCAGCATCAGACCTGTCTCGTCAGCTCTCTTCAGCTACCGGTACGACAGTTTCAAGGCAAACCGTGTACAGACGCTTAGGGCACATTGGTCTGTATGCTCGTAGGCCTGTCAGATGTGTTCCACTTACCGCAACTCACTGTCTCCTGCGATTAACCTGGAGTAGAGAGCATGCATTGTGGACATCGCAACAGTGGTCTGGTGTGATGTTTTCCGACAAGTCCAGATTTAGTTTGCAGTCTGATTCTCGCCGGACTTTCATATGGAGAGCGCCAGGTACCCGTTACCACCAAGAGAACACCATTGAACGACACCGTTACGGTGGTGCAGGATGCCTCGTTTGGGGAGGAATTATTCTTGGTTTCAGAACTGACCTGCATGTTCAGAGTGTAACGATGACAGGCCACATCTATCGGGATGTCATTCTGGAACAACATGTACGTTTGTTTCGGGGCGCCATGGGTGTTGAATTTCTGTTTATGGATGATAACGCCCGTCCTCACTGTGCAAGCATTGTAGACGAATGCCTTCAATTGGAGGATATCACCCGTATGGATTGGCCAGCATACTCACCGGACTTGAATCCAATAGAGCATGTGTGGGATATGCTTGGCCGACGAATTGCAGCCCGTTACTCCCTCCCACCTGACAACCGGAACTTCGGAGGGCATTGCTTGATGAGTGGAGTAATATTCCCTTAAGATCAGATTGATAATTTGATACTCAGCATGCCTAGGCGTTATAAGGCCTCTATTGCATCGTCCGGGAGACATACTCCATATTAATCATCATACTAACCATGTTATACTGTTTTTTGTAAATAGGTTCTTTTTTGAAATTTGCTCCAGGGAGTAAAAATCGCAATTTTTATTAATTATGTCAAACATATAGCATCTTTTTTGCTCTTTACCTGTTGTTTAATAAATAGACTTTACAAATAAGTCAAATTTGTTTTGCTTCTGTCACTTTCTTTGCCTGAACGTCATTATCCTTAATTTATGGACATGAGTGTAGTTTACAAATTGAAAGCATTTACTGTCCTTTCACTATAAAGGATATTCCTCTAAATAGAATTCTGAGGACATTTTATTCCGAGCCGCATCACTGCGAATTTGAACTATTACCTGCAACGATATGGTGGTATGAAAGCTCTTTCATTATTATAAATGACTCCGAACTAAATGACTACAGAAACAGTAGAACAAAAACTTTCCTTCATGGAATAAGGTTGGAAATAAAAGAACTGTTGCCGGGGTCATAAGGAATTTAAGGAAAGCCATCTTCGGCCTTGAAGATAAGGACACATAACGATGAAGACAGTGTAAATAAACTGCCCTTTGTTGTCAACTTAAAAAGAAAAAAGGTAAAGAACCTCGAAGAGTGGGGTAGGCCAGATGGGTGACATTAAAGCCTGAAGCCTCCAATTTCCTTCTGTCGTTGTCTCCTTAAATTTCTCTTTTGTCTCTACAATAATATTTTTTGCCGCCCTTTCTTTTTTTTATTGTGAGTTCGTGTCTAGATGGTCGGCGGAGAGGAAGACATTGCCTGGGGAGATGGAGCTTTCAGAATCGAAGCCTCGCACTTTACCCCTGAGGGCCTCGTTTTCTGGAGAACTCGGAGCTGTTCTTGTTGACAGCCTGTTTGACATCCAGCGTTCTGAGAAAAAGTTTTATTTTAGGCTCCAAAGGAAGACATAGGAATTTTTTTGGAAGGAAATAAATTTTCTAGACGATTGCTATTTTTATGAATAGTTGTGGTAGAAGGTTGACTTTGGTGATATTTCTGAACGAAGGGAAAAAGCTTGAATTCAACTAAAATATGTTTTGAAATATGTAATATGATTTAGGAAGGCTTTTGAAGGCAAATTTATTACAGAAATAAATATTTCAAATATGTTGTTTTTGGCATTTTTTACTAGAAAAAGTCATACCCTATTTGTAAATATTAATACTCGCTTTTATTGCACGTTCGATGACAAAATATTTCAATTTGAGAAGTATTATTTAATGTCTAACTAAGATTTTGTTATAAAAATTGGTAACTGGAAATAATTTGAGGGTAAATGATCGTTATAACAGTAAGGACAATAAATAATAATATCTATGCCCTAATCAGGCATTTATGCATAGCTATGGCTATTTACAGCTTTTCTTTAAGTCATCATCATTATAAAAAAATGTTTCGAATTAAATCGTATGGTTTAGAAAGGTTTTTCATGGTAAATTTATTAAAGAAATTGAAATTTCAAATATGTTTTTGGAACTTCCTACTTGAAAAATTATTTTATATTTGTTAATAGTAATACTTGCTTTTATTGTGTATCAATTGACAAAATACTACAACTTGAGAAGTATTATTTATTATATAACAAAGATTTTGTTAAAAAAATGCTAACTGGAAATAATTCTAGAATAAATAAATTAAACCATGCATTAATGCATAGGTATGATTATTTACTGCTTTTTTAAAGTGTATAAATGAAATTTTTTAACATATCTGATCTGATCATTGCTACAATTTGATGTTATTTACCTTAATTTACATTATTTAAATTTTTATGATTTTATAACATTTAGTATTTTCATAATATTTATGAACATGAATGATGATTAATTAAAATTAATTATATAGAAACGTTAAATTTTATAGAAATATGACATAAATAATGCTATATTACTCGTGTTTAAAGCAGTATTTTAATTCTCAGGTTAATTTTAACTTTTCCTTGAATCAAAAAGATTTTACAGCCCTCTCAAAAACAAGATATTATATATATATATGTAATCTTATAGTCCTTCGGCTATTCTCTTTTTGACTTATCTGGTGTGATCTATCTATCTATCTATAAATCTATTTCTACATATTTCTATTTCCAGTTAGTTTCATTTTTTTATAGAAAAATCTCAGTTATATATTAAATAATTTTTCTCAAATTGAAATATTTTATCGATTGAAGGTGTAATAAAAGCTAGTATTAATATTTACAAATATGCAATGATTTTTCTAGAAGAAAATACCAAAAAACATATTTGAAATTTCTATTTCTTTAATAAATTTTGCAATTAAAAGACTTTCTAAACCATACGACTTAATTAGAAACATTTTTTAGCTGAATTCAAGATTATTTCCGTCGTTCAGAAATATCATCGAAGTCAACCTGCTGCCACAACTATTTATAATAATAGCAATTGTCTAATAAATTTATCCCCTCCAAAAAATTCCAATGTCTTCCTTCGCGCCTGAAATAAAACTTTTCACAGAACGCCGGATGCTAAACAGGCTGTCAACAAGAACAGCTCCAAGTTCTGCAGAGAACAAGGCCCCCAGGGGGACACAGCGAGGCCTTCGATTCTGAAAGCTCCATCTCCCCAGGCAATGTCTTCCTCTCCGCCGATCGTCCAGACACGAACTCACAATAAAAAAAAGAAAGGGCGGCAAAAAATATTATTGTAGAGACAAAAGAGAAATTTAAGGAGACAACGCCAGAAGAACATTGGAGGCTTCAGGCTTTAATGTCACCCATCGGGTTTACAGCACACCTTACGGTTCTCTCCCCTTTTTTTTTCGTGACAACAAAGGGCAGTTTATTTACACTGTCTTCATTGTTATTTGTCCTTATCTTCAAGCCGATGATAGTTTTCCTTAAATTCCTTATGACCCTGGCAACAGTTCTTTTATTTCTAGATGGCAAACTTATTCCATGAAGGAAAGTTTTTGTTCTACTTCTGGTAGCCATAAACAAATGTCGAATAATTTAGAATAATGGAACGACTTTCATACCCCATATCGTTGCAGGTAATACACTCATGTCCATAAATTAAGGATAATGAAGTTCAGGCAAAGAAAGAGACAGAAGCAAAACAAATTTGACTTATTTGTAAAGTCTATTTATTAAACAAAAGGTAAAGAGAAAAAAAGATTCTATTTGTTTGACATAATTAATAAAAATTGCGATTTTTACTCCCTGGAGCAAATTTCAAAAAAGAACCTATTTACAAAAAACAGTATAACAGGGTTAGTATGATGGTTAAGACAGAGTATGTCTCCCGGACGATGCAATACAGGCCTTACAACGCCTAGGCATGCTGAGTATCAAATTATCAATCTGATCTTGGGAAATATTACACCACTCATCAAGCAATGCCCTCCGAAGTTCCGGTTGACAGGAGGGAGGCGGTTGGATTCAAGTCCGGTGAGTATGCTAGCCAATCCATACGGGTGATATCCTCCAATTGAAGGCATTCGTCTACAATGTTTGCACAGTGAGGACGGGCGTTGTCATTGTAGAGAAATTCAGCACCCATGGCGCCCCGAAACAAACGTACATCTTGTTCCAGAATGACATCCCGATAGATGTGGCCTGTCATCGTACACTCTGAACATGCAGGTCAGTTCTGGAACCAAGAATAATTCCTCCTCAAACGAGGCATCCTGCACCACCGTAACGGTGTCGTTCAATGGTTTTCTCTTGGTGGTAACGGGTACCTGGCGCTCTCGATATGAAAGTCCGGCGAGAATCAGACTGCAAACTAAACCTGGACTCGTCGGAAAACATCACACCAGACCACTGTTGCGGTGTCCACAATGCATGCTCTCTACTTCAGGTTAATCGCAGGCGACAGTGAGTTGCGATAAGTGGAACACATCTGACAGGCCCACGAGCATTTAGACCAATGTGCCCTAAGCGTCTGTACACGGTCTGCCTTGAAACTCGTACCGGTAGCTGAAGAGAACCGACAAGACAGGTCTGATGCTGTGCTCCGTCTGTTTCTTTTGGCAGTAACTGCTAAATACCGGTCTTCATTCAGCGTTGTAACTCGGGGGCGACCTGTGCTGTAACATCTACTCACATTACCATAGTCTTGGAATCGTTGCCAAAGCCTGGAGATGGCACTCTGGGCGATTCCAAGTTCCTCGGATACTTCCAGCTGGGTACGTGCACATTCCAGTCGTCCGATAATTCTACCACGTAAAAAATTCCTCCAAATGCTTCCTTTGTGCCATAACTCTGCGGTTATTGCACTTAACTATTATTATCAACACTATTATTGCGACCATTTATCCACGAATTACTTCCAATTACCAATTTTTATAACAAAATCTTGGTTAAATATTAAATAATACTTTTCAAGTAGAAACATTTTGTCCATTGAATGTGTAATAAAAGCAAGTAGTAATATTTACAAATATGGCACGACTTTTCTACTAGAAAAGGCCAAAAACATATTTGAAATTTCTATTTCTTCAATAAATTTGCCGCGAAAAGCCTTTCTAAACTCTACGAATTAATCGAAAATATTTTTTAGCTGAATTCAAGCTTGATTCTTTCATTCAGAAATATCATCAAAGTCAACCTGCTAATACAACTATTTATAAAAATAGCAATTATCTAGAGAATTTATTCCCTTCAAAAAAATTCCAATGCCTTCCTTTGGCGCCTTAAAATAAAACTTTTTTCAGAACTCTGGATGTTAAACAGGCTGTCAACAAGAACAGCTCCGAGTTCTCCAGAAAACGTGGCCCTCAGGGGGACAGAGTGAGGCCTTCGATTCTGAAAGCTCCACATCCCCAGGCAATGTCTTCCTCTCCGCCGACCATCCAGACACGAACTCACAATAAAAAAAGAATAAGCGGCAAAAAATATTATTGTAGAGACAAAAGAGAAATTTAAGGAGACAACGACAGAAAGACATTGGAGGCTTCAGGCTTTAATGTCACCCATCTGGCCTACCCCACCCTTCACTGGCCCTACCCCCCTTTTTTTCGTGACAACAAAGGGCAGTTTATTTACACAGTATTCATCGTTATTTGTCCTTATCTTCAAGGCCGAAGATGGCTTTCTTTAAATTCCTTATGACCCCGGCAACAGTACTTTTATTTCTAGATGGCAACCTTATTCCATGAAGGAAAGTTTTTGTTCTATTTCAGGTAGCCATAAACGGGGTGTCGAGTCGTTTCGAGTAATGGAATGGTTTTCATACCCCATAACATTGCAGGTAATAGTTCGAATTTGCAGTGATACGGGCTTAGGAATAAAATGTCTTCAGAATTCTATTTGGAGGAATATACTTTATTATGAAAGGACAGTAAATGCTTTCAAATTGTATACTATTTTCGTACAACCTTCTTTTACAAATTTCCTTAATCTTTCTTACAAAATAGAGTTAACCCAAAAATATTAATATATCTGAGATTAGTATTTTCTGATTATGAAATTTATAATATTTAATATATTTAATTTCAAATTTATTTCATATTCCTGGCGCTTGTTGCCACAGGTTTCCGTTTCCAATCCCAGCAGTGCCATGGATGTTTGTAGTGAATAGGAATCCACTTTAAACTGTAGGCCTCTTTCTAATATAACTGTAGAGACTTTGCCGTGGGGCTGACAACCCTACCCCATAAGAAGGCAGCATTGCGGAGACTCAAACATCTACCTACGGTGATGCTCCTGCACAATAAAAGCTTCCCTATCCCATTTTCTTCCTACCATGAGACCACACGGGAGCTTGGACTTGGTTTTGACATTAGTATATACCAACTGGGATAAGAAAAAACAAGTCAAATCATTTGTTTCAGAATCCACTTTAAACCATAAGTCTCATTCTAATATGACTGTAGAGCGTATTACTAACAACTCTACATCGTAAAAAGAAAGCATCTCCAGTCTTCAAATCAGTTCTGGTCCACCATGAGGCTGATGCACCAATGATGTTGATGATGAGGACTTAAAGATAAGCTATAAATAATAACAGCTATGCATAAATACCTCATTAATGCATAACTAGGATTATTTACTATCAATATTATTATTACGATCATTTATTCTCGAATTATTTCCAGTTACCAATTTTTATAACAAAATCTTAATTTGATATTAAATAATACTTCTCCAGTTTAAATATTAATTATATTGAACGTGTGATATAAACAAGTATTAATATTTACAAATATGGAATGGCTTTTCTAGTAGGAAGAGCCAAAATCCTATTTAAAATTTCTATTTCTTTAATAAATTTACCTTGGAAACCCTTTCTAAACCATACCACTTAAATTGAAACTTTTTTCTATCTGAATTCAAGCTTGTTTCCTTCATTCAGAAATATCGTTAAAGTTAACCTGCTGCCACAACTATTTACAAAAAATAGCAATTGTCTAGTAAATTTATTCCCTTCCAAAAAATTCCAACGTTTTCCTTCGGCGCCTTAAAATAAAACTTCTCTCATGACGCTGGATATTAAACAGGCTGTCAACAAGAACATCTCCAAGTTCTGCAGCAAACGAGGCCCTCAGGGGGACAGAGCGAGGCCTTCGATTCTGAAAGCTCCATCTCCCCAGGCAATGTCTTCCTCTCCGCAGACCATCCAGACACGAACTCACAATAATAAAAAGAAAGGGCGGCAAAAAATAGTATTGTAGAGACAAAAGAGAAATTTAAGGAGACATCGACAGAAGGACATTGGAGGCTCCAGGCTTTAATGTCACCCATCTGGCCTACCCCATGCTTCACGGGTCTTTCCCCCCCGTTTTTTTCGTGACAACAAAGGGCAGTTTATTTACACTGCCTTCATTGTTATTTGCCTTTATCTTTAAGGCCGTAGATGGCTTCAATAAAAGCAAAAAAGGGGCGGCAAAAAATATTATTTTAGAGACAAAAGAGACATTTAAGGAGTCATCGACAGAAGGACATTGGAGGCTCCAGGCTTTAATGTCATCCATCTGGCCAACCCCACCCTTCAGGGGTCTCTCCCCCTTTTTCTGTTCGACAACAAAGGACAGTTTATTTACACTGTCTTCATTGTCATTTGTCTAAGCTATCTACAAGGTCGAAGATAGCTTTCCTTAAATTCCTTATGGCCCCGGCAACAGTTCTTTTATTTCTAGATGGCAACCTTATTCCATGAAGGGAAGTTCTTGTTCTACTTCAGGTGGCCATAAACGGAGTTTCGACTAATTTAGAATAATGGAATGGTTTTCATACCCCATAACGTTGCAGGTAATAGTTCGAATTTGCAGTGATACGGGCTTAGGAATAAAATGTCTTCAGAATTCTATTTGGAGGAATATACTTTATTATGAAAGGACAGTAAATGCTTTCAGTTTGTAGACTATTTTCGTACAAAATTCTTTTATAAAATTCCTTAACCTTTCTTGCAAAATAAAATTAAGCAAAAAATTTCAATATATCTGAGTCTAGTATTTCCTTAGTATGAAATCTATAATGTTTAACATATTTAATTTCGACATTTAATTCATATTTCTGGCACTCGATGTCATAGGTTTCAGGTTTCAATCCCAGCAGTGAGATGGATGTTTGTAGTAAGTTAGCTACTTGACCAACAAATCGCTTATAGTAACAAGAAATAACTTTTTGCTCAAATAAATAGTAATTTTTAAAAAAAATTGTCGATTAATTTATTCAACTATATCTAACAAAATAAAATACATTATTATTTATGCACAAAAAAAAAATAAATAAATGAATTTGAGACAGTCAATATTTCATAACAACTCCACCGAGAATTAGAAAGATTCTTAACAAGGATTTCGTAACAGATTCCTTTTGTATGAGATTATCCGATTTAACTTTGAACATTTTAATTAGATCTCTTGATACTTATTAAAATCTCATCCGTTATGAGGACAAATCCGTTTTAACAGAAAACAATCTAATGATGATTTCTGCCGCAAGGGGAAAGAGTTAAGGCCATTGCCAAGTTCGAAACATAAATTTTAATTTCGTCTGTATAGGAAATGACAAACTACCTTGTTTGGTGTTTATTTAGAAATATAGATGAAGACTGATATTTTATTCTGTATTTTGATTAGTCGTTGCAAATGTTTTTAATTGGATTATATACACCCATATTTAATGTAGTTTAGAACAGGGAAATTGTTTTATAAATTTAAAAGCCTATTTCATCACATTATAAGGCAATAGTTTCTTTGCATAAAGATTGTATGGTAAGCTTTGTACCTATGCGTCTTCTTCTGATTTTTTATTTATTTTCTGTTTAATTCAGTTCAACACAAATAAAAATGTGACCGGCTATATTCATGTATTGATACCAAATCTCAGTTATATGAGTTTTCTAATTTTTGCAGACTTGCCTTACAGCAGGTTAAGTATATTTAAGTATTTTAGTATTTTTAGAATTACTGTGGTTATTAAGTACCAGTTCGTATTAATAATCAAAACTTAATTACTGAGCATCACGGCTCCACATTTTCAATAACACATTTACTACTACACCACACCACTGTGAGTAGAGCTGAGGGGCCCTCATACAGTTCGAAAATTATGTGGGTGAGAAGTCTGACTAGCCTACATGACGCTCTACAGTCATATGAGATGGGGACCTATGGTTTAAAAGGGATTCCTAACTACTACAAACATCCATGGCACAGCCGGAACTCGAACTCGAACCCGAAACCTGTAGCACCGAGCGCAAGACCGCTAGACACTCGGCCATTCAGGCCCAACAACACATTTAACAGTCTCAAATCGAAATTTTACCACCACTCCACGTAAAAATGGATTCAGTCCAGATACTAAGATTGCACGTCTCAGAATGTCAGTCAATCAGAAGTCTGATCTCGTGTTCAATGATACTTTTGATTGGCTAATGTTCTGCGACGTGCAGTCTTAGTATCTGGTGGGAAACCAAATTTGCTGAAATGTTTTCTTTTGCTAAGAACTGAATTCAAAACGCGAGTGCAATCTCTCAACATCTCTGTTTTATCGTAAATAGAATTAGAATTTTTTAATTCATGCAATGTCTTTGGTAGTCAAAAAGTTATTAAAATAAATGTACAAATTAATGAATACATAATTATTGATCGCGTACATAATTTTAAATAAATTAATATCACTTTTCTTGCGGAAAATATAGATTGTCATTTTTGGAAAAATCAGTTTTTAACGAATTTATTATAAAATAACAAACCAAACTCGTTATCAGTTATAAATATTTAAGTGCAGAATATTGGGTTGATGGGTATATTCTTGTATTTGGTTTATGGGTTTATAATGAACAAGTTTCTTGTTTATAATGAACGAGGTTTTTGTTTATAATGAACGAGTTTCTTGTTTATAATGAACGAGTTTTTGATAAACGACGAGTTTCTTGCTTATAAT
>BPLQ01014758.1:583276-606485 GCA_021605075.1 Caerostris darwini | reverse complement strand
TCTAAAAGCGTGTTTTTTAATTTTTTTAAAACAATAATTTATTTATTAAATAATTTTTACTTTCTGGATTAATTTCTGTTACAATTTCCGCTTGAATTAAAATTGCTTGACATTCATCAATGGCATGGGACAATGGTGGCTGTGACATTCGAATATTTTTACAATTCGAACATTTTGTAGTTCTTTCGTATTAGGCGTATGCTAACGATGAATTGCTCTTAATAACCTCAGCTCTCATAATGATATAAACAATCGATCATTCATATGAATATTTTCAGCGTGAGCAACATGCGGATATTTTTACATTTGAACAATTTCTGCAACTGTTTCCAGCTGAATGAAAAGCTCTTTGACATCTATCAATGGCATGCGACAATGGCTGTGACATTCGAATATTTTTATATTTCGAACATTTTCTGCTAAATATTTTGTGGCTCGTAAGTATTATGAGAGTATTTTTACATTTCGAAAAATTTCTGCAACGAATAATATCTATAACGAACATTTTCTGCAACTTACACCTAAATTTAAACTTGGCTAACGATAATTTTAACTTGGCTCTGTAGATAATTTTAACTTCGATGACGGCATGCAGCAATGATATTCGAATATGTTCTAAAATCAACGTTTTCTACAACAAACATTTGCTGCAATGAACACAGCTTCTACGATAAATATTTTCTGCAAAACCTTTCCTCCCAAAATAGAACTTTGTTGACATTTACCAATGATAATGGCAGATATATATCACTAGCTTGGAACGTGTTGGACATATCGTGAATGAATATTTGGATATGCGAAAGCTCTGCTCAAAGTGGGTGCCGCGCGAGCGCTCACAATCGACCCAAAACAACAACGGATGGATGATTCTAAGCAGTGTTTGGAGCTGTTCAATCGTAATAAACCTGCATTTTTGCGTCGATATGTGACAATGGATGAAACATGGCTCCATCATTTCACACCGGAGTCCAGTCGACAGTCAGCTGAGTGGACTGCACGTTATGAACACTAAAAAGGCTATAACTTCACTAAAAATGCTATAACTCACATACTAATAGTGCAACAGCTGTCAAATTTATCAACGCGTCTTTTGAAGGTAGGGCTAACTAAAAATCATATGGATTTAATACTAGTAGCGCCATCTATGTGTCGACCTATGAACATTTCAGCCCACCAGTTATATCACTAGCTTTTGGTTAATACGTAATGAAATAATTAAGTATTTTTTAAAAATTTTCTTGGTGGCTAGAAAATATTACTATGTCATTGAATAAAATTTGAAACCTTTATTTATGCAGGAATACAACATATGAAATGAATATAAGTTATAAAATAAAGATAATTATTTCATTTTCACCAATTAAAAGTCTCACTAAATTTTTAATTCCACCATATAAATAAAAGAATTTAGCAATAAAAAGTTATGTTACGATAGTTAGATGCTGTTGTGCATTCTATAAATAGAATATATTTAAAATTCTGGAAAAATTAATGCTAAAATTAAATAAAAACTTGAGTGAGATTTTAAATTAAAATATAATTTTAATTTAATTTTAATTAACTGAAATTAAAATAAACAAATTTTAAATCTAATTTTTTTAAGAAATGTTAATTAGAGCAGATAATTCCCGAAACTTTTATTTTATTTTATTGCTAATTTTTTTTAAAATCCAAAATTAAGATTTATAATTAAAGATAAAATTACTAACTAGAAAACGTTCTTGATATTTAAAAATTTTTTTTTTATTTTTAGTAACGATATAGAAAAAGACAAGATAATTGCAATTAGAAAAATAACATTTAAAACATAGAAGAAAACATAAAAATAAAATGAAATGAATTTTTTTTTTGTTTTACATTTTTAAATCATTAAAAGTACAAAGAAAGAAATTCGTACATAACTGTCAGACATTATATAGGTAAAAGAAAATTAACTAACTAAAGCAAACTATTAAATTAACTAAAAGGAATGAATTAAAACTTAAATTAATATATATCCATTAGCTTAATTAAATACAGCGTCAATTTTATTAAAATATAATAATTGAATATTTTAAACTAAAATAAAAATAAACAGCTTAAGTGTTTGATGATAATAATAATAATATTTATCATAATCATACTAATTAATATGTAATTAATTAATCAATAATTTAATTAAATATAATAATAATTATAATTAATACTATAATATATAAGTTATATAATAATAATTATGATTAGTTACGTTATTACACAAATAATAATGCATACTAATGTATATTACTTTAAAATATAGTTCTTCTACTATTTCTTTTTTTATAATGTTCCTTGCTTAAATCTAATGGCGACACAAAGCTATTCATTTTATTCATATTTTAAAAAAATATTCGATTTTTTAGCAGATAATTTAGCAAATAAACAACAACCAGAAAAAAAAATCTGTTCCAATTATATTTATGATTACATTGGAATATCCGGTATGTTTAATCCTTTACGCCAAAATTCTTACAGAAGTTAATTTTGTGCTAAAATGTGTCCAGTTGTCGTAAAACATAATAAAATATATTAATAAAATATCATTTTTTAGCATATATAATTTCGTGGATAAAAATTTAATCGTAATGTTTTAAGTATAAATTACTTAACTTCACTCTAAAAGCCTTCTTTTCAGTTAAATGTTTTCTTTTTATCTTATTATCTGATTTCTATTAACTATCAAGTGTATTTTATATGTCTTTAATAGGACTATATTATTATTATTAACTATATTATATTATTATTGATAATTATTGTCTTTTAATTTAACTTCTGTATAACTTCGTAGTAAAGTAGTGGTAATACTTCTAATTATAACCTTAGCTTTGAGATTCAGTTTTGAATATCTGATCATTTCAACAATTGTTCCATAATTTACTGGAAAATAATGTATATCGAAATTTTGACATTTTAAGATGTGAATACTTCTAAAAGTAGTACATTTTGTAGATCATAATATAATAATAATAATTATATATATACATACTACTGTGCTCAAAAAGTAAGACCCATTATTGTTTTTACCAAAAACTCTTTACTTATTCTTCCAAATTTATTTCAACGCCTTTCGCGACTCAAAACGGTGTCCCCGGAGTGGTCTTTTGAGTTTAGAGAATAGCCAGAAGCCGCACGGTGTGAATACGGTGGCTATAAAACGATATGGGTTTCATTTTGGCGAAAAAGTCACCAAGAATCAATGCAGTGTGAGCTGGTGCATTCAGTGTTTTCGGTACCCATCGGGATTTGACGCGTTTGAGGCCCAAAATTTAATTGAGCGATCCTTTTGAAATTCCAACATCATCAGCAAGGTCTCTAATTGTAAATCGACGGTTTGAAAGCACCCAATCTTTAATTTTTAGGACGTGATATTCGTCGGTTGAGATTGAGGGTCGACCAGAGGGCTCTTCGTCTTCAACGCGTCCTCTGCATTCATTGAACTGTTTTTACCACTTATAAACATTTCGATATAGGAATGCTCACCGAATGCCTTTTGCAACTTTCCATACGTTTCTGCAAACCAAATTGATTGCAAGTTCTTGCTCAATTCATTCAGACATTTCAAAAATCGCCGGAATCAGTTTGGGCGTCTCGCAAAGCCAAGCGTAACTCAAACACTAATGAATATTTTGATGTCAGATTTCACACAGATGTCAAGGACAGTGCCAGCAACCTAAAAAAGAAATTGATATCCTAAAATTGAAATACCATACGCACGGGAGATTTAAATTTAAAACCGGTTTTTCTTTTTGGACACAATAGTATATCTCTCTTGTCGTGTAATATTTTGAAACACATACATCTCATGAAGAAATGCGTTGTAGATGTATTATATTCTAACTCTATCGACAATTCTCTTTACCATTATTCTCTTATACTATATGTAAATGAGATGTAGTTGTTTCTAAAAATCATCCCAGGGAACAATGTTCTTCTTTCATTATCCATCCATGAGCTAGTCACGCCATACACAAGTTGAGCGCGAGGTTTACATAATGTTTTTAAAAATTAAACATGTACTTTTTTTGTCATATATATATGCATGAATTAATTTTCTTCATACATGCTTTATCAAATCTTTTAATATTTTTTACATGACCATATTTTTTTGTCATGACGCATGATTTATTTGATTTATTATACTTTTCACATGATCTTATTCTTTGTCATAATACATTATTTATTTTATGTATACATGAGTTATTTGATATTTTATATTTTTTATCATGATAAATGATTTTATTTTCTATATTCACGATTTATTTGGTATTTTATAGTTTTAGCATTATCTTATTTATCATGAGACATGATTTATTTTATTTTTAAAATTTTTTACATGGTCTTCTTTCTTTGTCATACATGATTTTATTTTCTGTACACATGCTTTATTTATAATTTTTTTAAATTGCTATTATTATTCATTTTATTTTTTGCCATGTATGCATAAATTATGATTTTATTTTTGTCAGGCATATATGTATTTGACATTTAAATATAAAATAACAGTGCAATAATATTAGAGAGTTTTTGCATACCGTATGTTAGTTACCGTAGGACGTCCGTTAGCTAGCGCGCATGCTCAGTTTCCCATGAGCATGCGCGCTAGAGAGAAAAAGCTAACGGACGTCCTACGGTAACTAACGTACGGTATGCAAAAACTCTCTATTATCTTAACTTATTCTGTTTAAATTACGTTACTCTTTATTAGAACAACTAAAAAATGTAACAAGCAATAAAAATCAGCTACATGAAATTTAAATACTTTAAAGAGATTTAAGAAGAAACTACTATTTCTCTCTGAACAACGCAACAAGATATACATGTTTAATATTTGAAACATCCATATTAAATTTGAAAAAATTACTATACTTTAGGTGTAATAACCGGTTTTTCTTACTACATACTTTTAAATGCATTACTGTGTTATAAAATTGTATCTTTTATTTTAAAACTATAAGAATGCAAAACATTAAAAATTTATTTATATGTATTCCCTTTTATCTTCCAGTAAAATATTACAATGTACTTGATTTCAAACGAGTTAAATTGCCTGGTTTCATGTGACAAAATAACGGAAAAGTTCTTTTAATGAAAAAATTATCGTAAATCTTAGTAAAAGTTTTGTAAATTAAACATTTTGTAATCTCTTAAAGAATGAAACAGAAATGAAACATTGTTTTAAAAGATTAATATTTCATAGCTTCATGAACATTTAAAAAGATTTAAAAATTACTTTCTTTAATATATTAAAAAATATCCTGCATATTCATTATTTAAATGTTTAAAGAAAAATTATATTCTTTAAATGTATGAAAAACAAAAAGTAAATGCTAAATTACGTGTTTGCTTTAAAACTGAAATGTTTTTAAAAAGTATTTTTCCAGAAATACAAAAGTTAACAAACATCGTTTATCTAATTACAAAATATTATAAGCAATGAGTTAAATAAGTAAATTTACTTGTTTTATTTTTTTGTTCATTTAGAAATCAGTTTATACAAAGTAACTAAGATAAATTTCCCTAATGATTTTATCCGTATCCGAATAAAATCTTTTCGTTATTTCTAAATATTATGATCCATCTAATTACAGCAACGAAACAAGAACAAATTTTACTTTATTTAAACGCTAAATAAGCCAGCGAGAATTTTAAAACTCTCTATTAAAATGACTTGGCGTATATTATTCTTTATTTTTCCCCTCCTAAAAGTAAAACATTAATATCCCGTGAGTGGCAACAGAGAAAATTACTTTCTTCTCAAGAAGAAGAAGAAGACACCAGGCGTCATCTAGTACTTGAAGCCCAAAATGCATATTAATTATTCAAGAATTCGAGAGTTAGTTTAAAATATGCCTCACTTGATTGAAGAAAGATTAGCTCTGGAGTTCGTACTAGTAGCTGAAGTGTTCTGGTGCATAAAATAGAACGCCGAAGGCTAAACTAATATATTTTTTTTCATTTATTATTTCTCCGCTTAACTTGGTTTGTTTCGGGAAGGCCTGTTTAAAAACAAATAGGGGAGCAGCTAATGCGAGGCGAGGAGTTTAAAATTGCATTAAAGTCATTAAGTTGCATAGACGGACGGAGGTAGGAAAGTTCATTTCGTTTAAATATGTTTTTCCTGTCTTATAAAGTGACCCTATCGGTTAATCGAACTCATTAAGATTTTATTGGCTCCATAAAATGATTAATTTGGTCTTTTTTTTTTTTATTGACACATATTTAATAGCCACCCATTTATTCAATTCACACTTTAATGATTTTCTTATGAGGTTTGATATCCTTTTTAAGCAAAAGATTCGAACAGACATCATTACTATGGCAAAGTAGCTATGCTATGACTTTATTAGAAGATGGTATTGTTTTAGAGAGCCGAATAATACGAAATTTTCCACTGGGATGGCAAATATGTAGCAGATACAGCATTATCCAGGGTAATGGGTCCATTCAGGGAATATTCTTCATTATCATAGCGAAGTAGTTTTGTTATAACTTCATTATAATTGCGAAACATTACTATTGTTTTCGAGTACCAAGTAATTTGAGGTCAATCGTCACTGGAATGGTAAATATGTAGCAGATACAGCATTACCCAGTGTAATGGGTACACTAAATGAAAGCACTCTATTATTATTAAAAATTTAATGAGTATGGCTTTATGCGATATGACTTAATGCGTGACTTGACTTTCCTTTATGACTTATGACAGGACTTGACTTGACTTCATGACTTATGACAGGACTTGACTTCATGACTTATGACTTGACATTATGATGATTTGACTTTATGACTTAGGACTTGATTTTATAATTTATAACTTGATTTTATGCGTAATGACTTAATGCGCTTTGACTTAAGGAGTTAAATATTGTTATTGTTTTCGAATATTAAGTAATTTGAGGTCATGGGACATTGGAATGACTATGCAGCAGATTCAGCATTACCCAGGTTAATAGGTCCATTAAACAGTACGACTTTATTATTATTAAAATTACGACAAACATTATTATTTCTTAGATATAACGCTGAATAAGCTAGCATGAATTTTAAAACTCTCTATCAAAATGGCTTGGCTTATATTATTCTTTATTTTCCCCTCCTAAAATGTTAATATCCCGTGAGTGGCAACAGAGAAAATTACTTTCTTCTTCTTCTGAAGAAGAAGACACCAGGCATCATCTATTACTTGACGCCCAAAATGCATATTAATTATTCAAGAATTCGAGAGTTAGTTTAAAATATGCCTCACTTGATTGAAGAAAGATTAGCTCTGGAGTTCGTACTAGTAGGTGAAGTGGCCTGGTGCATAAAATAGAACGCCGAAGGCTAAACTAAACTTTTTTTCCCTTTATTATTTCTCTGCTTAACTTGGTTTGTTTCAGACAGCAGCCTGCTTAAAAACAAACGGGGGAGCAGCTAATGCGAGGCGAGGAGTTTAAAATTGCATTAAAGTCATTAAGTTGCATAGGCGGTCGGCGGTAGAAAAGTTTATTTCTTTCAAATATGTTTCCCTGTCTTATAAAGTGACCTTATCGGTTAATCGAACTCATTAAGATTTTATTGGCACCATTAAATGATTAATTCGGTCTTTTTTTATTGATAAATATTTAATAGCCCTCCATATATCCAGTCCACTTTTTAATGATTTTCTAACGAGGTTCGATATCCTTTCTAAGCAAAAGATTTGAACAGACTTCATTATTGTGGTGAAATAACTATGTTATAACTTTATTAGAAGCTCTAAAGGATGCTGTCACCTACTTGAGCCAAATAATTCGAAATTCGCCATTGGAATGGTAAACATGTAGCAGATACAACGTTATCGAGGGCAATGGGTCCATTAAGTGAATACTTTTCACAATCATGATGAAGTAGTTTTGTTATTATAAGCGTTAAAAATTAATAATAAAACAATAGTGTTTTCGTATGCCAGGTAATTTGAAGGCTTTCGCCACTGGAATGGCAAATATATAGCAGATTCAAAAAAATTACAACACTTTAGCTGTAATAAGTATTACATGCTTTTGAATACATTATTTTATTCTGAAATTCTACGTATTATTTTAAAAATATAAGAATATAAAACATTAAAAATTTATTTATACATATATTCCCTTTTATTTTCCTGTAAAATGTTACAATTCATTTGATTTCTAACGAGTTAAATCGCTTGGTTTTACGAGAATATGAAAAAATAATGGAAAAGTTCTTTTATTTAAAAGAACTTTTTAAATCTTAATAAAAGTTTTGTCATTTAAACACAGTTTTGCAATCTATTAAAGAACAGAATTGAAACATTGTTCTAAAAGATTGATATTTCATAGCTCCATGAACATTTACAAAGATTTACAAACTTTTCAGAAAATTTTAAAAATTACATTCTTTAATATATTTTAAAAAAATGTGCATATTCTTTATTTAAGCTTTTAAATACAAATTATATTTTTCAAACGTATGAAAAACAAAAACTAGATACTAAATTACATGTTTGCTTTAAAATTGAACTGTTTTTTAAAAATATTTTTCCAGAAATACAAAAATTAACAATCATCGATTATCTAATTACAAAATTTTATACGCAATGATTTAAATAAGTAAATTTACTTATTTCTAAATGAACAAAAAAATAAAACGAGTTTATACAAAGTAATTAAGATAAATTTCCCTAATGATTTTATCCCTACCGAATAAAATCTTTTCGTTATTTATAAATATTATGATCCATATAATTACAGCAACGAAATAAGAACAAATTTTACTTTATTTAAATGCTGAATAAGCCGGCGAGAATTTTAAAACTCTCTATCAAACTGGCTTGGCGTATATTATTCTTTATTTTTCCCTCCTAAAAGTAAAACATTAATATCCCGCGAGTGGCAACAGAGAAAATTACTTTCTTCTAAAGAAGAAGAAGACACCAGGCATCAACTAGTACTTGACCCCAAAATACATATTAATTATTCAAGAATTCGAGAGTTATTTTAAAATATGCTTCACTTGATTGAAGAAAGATTAGCTCTGGAGATCGTACTAGTAGCTGAAGTGTCCTGGTACATAAAATATAACGCCGAAGGCTAAGCTAAACTTATTTTTTTCGTTTATTATTTCTCTGCTTAACTTGGTTTGTTTGGGAAGGCCTGTTTAAAAACAAATAGGGGAGCAGCTAATGCGAGGCGAGGAGTTTAAAATTACATTAAAATCATTAAGGTGCATAGACGGACGGAGGTAGGAAAGCTTATTTCTTTTAAATATGTTTTCCTGTCTTATAAAGTGACCCTATCGGTTAATCGAACTCATTAAGATTTTATTGGCTCCATTAAATGATTAATTTGGTCTTTTTTATTGACAAATACTTAATAGCCACTCTTTTATCCAGTCTGCCATTTAATGATTTTCTAATGAGTTTCGATATCCTTTTGGAAGCAAAAGATTTGAACAAACTTCATTATTGTGGTGAAGTAGCTATAAGAAGCTCTAACTTTATTAGAAGCTCTAAAGGATATTCTGTTATTTTCGAGAGCCAATTAATTCGAAATTCGCCACTGGAATGGCAAACATGTAGCAGATACAACGTTAACCAGGGTAATGGGCTCATTAAGTGAAGGCCTTTCCCGATCATGGTGAAGTAGTTTTGTTATTATAAGTGTAAAAAATTAAAAATAAAACAATAGTGTTATCAAGTGCCAGGTAATTTGAGGGTATTCGCCACTGGAATGGAAAATATATAGCAGATTCAGAAAAATTACAATACTTTAGCTGTGATAAGTACTACATAACTTTTGAATGTATTATTCTATTCTAAAATTCTATCATCTTAAAAATATAAAAATGGGAAGCATTAAAAATTTATTTATGTATAGTCTCTTTTATTTTCAGTAAAATGTTACAATGTATTTGGTTTTTCTAACGAGTTAAATCGCTTGGTTTTACGAGAATATGATAAAATAATGGAAAAGTTCTTTAAATTAAAAAAATTCTTAATCTTAACAAAAGTTTTCTAATTTAAATATTTTGTAAGCTATTAAAGAATGAAATAGAAATGAAACATAATTTATTTCTATATAGTCTCTTTTATCTTCTAGTAAAACATTACAATGTATTTGATTTCTAATGAGTTAAATTGCTTGGTTTTATATGATGAAATAATGGAAAAGTTCTCTTAATAAAAAAAATTTTTTAAATCTTAATAAGAGATTTGTATTTTAAACATTTTGTAAGCAATTAAAGAATGAAACATTGTTTTAAAAGATTAATATTTCATAGCTCCATGAGCATTTAAAAAGATTTACAATCTGTCCATAAAATTTTAAAACTTACATATTTTAATACATTAAAAAAAGTCTTGCATATTCTTTATTTAAAGATTTAAATAAAAATTATATTCTTTAAATGATTGAAAAACTAAAAAAAAAAAAAATAGTTGCTAAATTACACGTTTGCTTTAAAACTTAACTATTTGTTTTTTCCAGAAATACAGAAGTTAACAAATATCGTTTATCCAAGTACAAAATTCTATTGAAATGAGTTAAATAAGTAAATTTACTTATTTCTAAATGCACAAAAAAATAAAACTAGTTTATACAAAGTAATTAAGATAAAATTCCCTAATGATTTTATCCGTATTCGTATAAAATCTTTTTATTATTTATAAATATTATGATCCATCTAATTACAGCAACGAAGTAAAACAAATTTTACTTTAGTGAAACACCAAATAATCCAGCGAGAATTTTAAAACTCTTTAACAAAATGGCTTGGCATATATTATTCTTTATTTTTCCCTCCTAAAATAAAACATTAATATCCCGTGAGTGGCAACAGAGAAAATTACTTTCTTCTAAAGAAGAAGAAGACACCTCGCATCGTCTAGTACTTGAAGCCCAAAATGCCTATTAATTATTCAAGAATTCGAAAGTTAGTTTCAAATATGCTTCACTTGATTGAAGAAAGATTAGCTCTGGAGTTCGTACTAGTAGCTGAAGTGGCCTGGTGCATAAAGTATAACGCCGAAGGCTAAACTAATTTTTTTTTCATTTATTATTTATCTGCTTAACTTGGTTGTTTAGGGAAGGCCTGTTTAAAAACAAATAGGGGAGCAGCTAATGCGAGTAGAAGAGTTTAAAATTGATTTAAAGTCATTAAGTTGCATGGACGGACGGAGGTAGGAAAGCTTATTTTTTTTAAATATGTCGCCCTGTCTCATAAAATGACCCTATCAGTTAGTCGAACTCATTAAGATTTTATTGGCTCCATTAAATAATTAATTTGGCCTTTTTTATTGACAAATATTTAATAGCCACCCATTTATTCAGTTTTATTATTTAATGATTTCCTAATGAGGTTCGATAACTTTTTTAAGTAAAATATGTGGACTGACTTCATTACTGTGTCAAAGTAGCTTTGTTATAACTTCATTATGAGAGCAAAACATTACTATTGTTTTCGAGCACCACGTAATTTGAGGTTAATCATCACTGGAATGGTAAATATATAACAGATACCCAGTGTAATGGGTTCACTAAACGAAAGCACTTCATTATTATAACAGACGTTATGATTTAATGAGTTATGACATTATGCGTTAGGACTTAAAGCGTGACTTGACTCGACTTTACTTTACGACTTATGATTTGACTTTATGACTTTTCTTTACTTTATGACTTATGACTTGACTTTATGTGTAATGACTTAATACGTTATGACTTAAGGAGCTAAATATTGTTATTGTTTCCGAATACTAAGTAACTTGATGTCATCGCTATTGGAATGACTATATAGTAGATTCAGCATTACCCAGGTTAATGGGTCCATTAAACAGTACCACTTTATTATTATAAAACTTAATTATAACAAACATTATTATTCCTTAGATAAAACGAGGAATAAGCCCGCAAAAATTTTAAAACTCTCTATTAAAATGGCTTGGCGTATATTATTCTTTATTATTCCCTCCTAAAAGTAAAGCATTAATATCCCGCGAGTGGCAACAGAGAAAATTACTTTCTTCTAAAGAAGAAGAAGACACCAGGCATCACCTAGTACTTGAAGCCCAAAATGCATATTAATTATTCAAGAATTCGAGAGCTAGTTTAAAATATTCTTCACTTGATTGAGGAAAGATTAGCTCTGGAGTTCGTACTAGTAGCTGAAGTGGCCTGGTGCATAAAATAGAACTCCGAAGGCTAAACTAATATTTTTTTTCGTTTATTATTTCTCTGCTTAACTTGGTTTGTTTCAGAAAGGCCTGTTTAAAAATAAACAGGAGAGCAGCTAATGCGAGGCGAGGTGTTTAAAATTGCATTAAAGTCATTAAGTTGCGTAGACGGTCGGCGGTAGAAAAGTTTATTTCTTTCAAATATGTTTTCCCGTCTTATAAAGTGACCCTATCGGTTAATCGAACTCATTAAGATTTTATTGGCTCCATTAAAGGATTAATTTGGCTATTTTTTGTTCACAAATATTTAATAACCACTCATTTATCGAGTTCTACCCTTTAATGATTTTCTAATGAGGTTCGATATCCCTTTCAAGCAAAAGATTTGAATGCACTTCATTAGACAGGCGAAGTAGCTGTGGTATGACTTTATTAGACGCTTCTAACGATGCTGTTATTTGCTAGAGCTGACTAATTCGAAATTTGCCACTGGAATGGCAAATATGTAGCAAATACAGCCTTACTCAGGGTAATGGGTCTATTAAGTGAATGCTCTTCATAATCATGGCGATGTAGATTTGTTATTATAAGTGTAAAACATTACTATTGTTTTCGAATACCAGGTAATTTGAGGTCAATCGTAACTGGAAAGGTAAATATGTAGCAGATACAGCATTACCCAATGTAATGGGTTCACTAAATGAAAGCAATTCATTATTATAACGGACGTTATGATTTATTGAGTTATGACATTATGCGTTATAACTTAATGAATGACTTGACTTTATGATGAGTGTACTTTATGATGACTTTACTTTATGACTTATTACTTTACTTTATGATGAGTTTACTTTATGACTTATTACTTTACTTTATGATGAGTTTACTTTATAGTTAGAGGTTTGGGAAGGCCTGTTTAAAAACAAATAGGGGAGCAGCTAATGCGAGGCGAGGAGTTTAAAATTGCATTAAAGTCATTAAGGTGCATAGACGGACGGAGGTAGGAAAGCTTATTTCTTCTAAATATGTTTTCCTGTCTTATAAAGTGAATTAATTAATCGAACTCCTTAAGATTTTATTGGCTCCATTAAATGATTAATTTGGCCTTTTTTTTATTGACAAATATTTAAGCATTTATTATGAGCATTTATCCAGTTCTAACATTTAATGATTTTCTAATGAGGTTCCATAGTCTTTTCAAGCAAAAGATTTGAACAGACTTCATTACTGCGGTGAAGTAGCTATGTTGTGACTTTATTATAATATCTAAACTACGCTGTTATTTTCGAGACAAAAATTTCGAAATCGCCTCTGGAATGGCAAATATTTAGCAGATACAGCATTATCAAGGGTAATGGGCCCATTATGTGAATGCTCTTCATTATCATGACGAATTACCGTTGTTATTATAAGTGTAAACATCATTGTTTTCAAGTGCCAGGTAATCTGAGGGTATTCGCCACTGATAGGGCAAATATCTAGCAGATACAGCATTACCCAGTGTAATGGGCTCACTAAATGAAAGCACTTCATTATTACAACGGGCATTATGTCTTAATGCATGACTTTACTTGACTTTACTTTATGACTTATTACTTGATTTATGATGACTTTACTTTGTGACTTTCGACTTGACTTTATGATTTATGACTTGACTTTATGCGAAATGACTTAAGGAGTTAAATATTGTTATTGTTTTCGAATACTAAGTAATTTGAGGTCATTCGCCATCGGAATGACAATGTAGCAGATACAGCATTACCAGCGTAAGGGGTTCACTAAATGAAAGAACATCATTATTATAACGGACGTTCTGATGTAATGAGTTATGACGTTATGCGTTATGACTTGACTGTGCTTTATGGCTTTATGAGGATTTACTTTAATTTACGACTTATTATTTGACTTTATGATGACTTTACTTTATGACTTATTACTTGACTTTATGATTTATAACTTGACTTTATGCATAGTCACTTAATGCGTTATGACTTAAGTAGTTAAATATTGTTATTATTTTCGAATACTAAGTAATTTGAGATCATTTGCCATTGGAATAACTATGTAGCAGATTCAGCATTACCGAAGTTAATGGGTCCATTAAACGACAGCACTTTATTATTATAAAACTTATTTACGACAATCATTATTATTCCTTAGATAAAACGCTGATTAAACAAGCGAGAATTAGTAGCAGAATTTTCATTGAGAAAATACGAGTAAAAAGAAAAAAATTCATATATAAGTTGTTGTTTTTATAATCAAAAGAAAAATGTTGCATTTAACTACTTTAGAATTTACTGTTTTATAAATTGTTAAATAAATTTATCTAACTTTTTGTCTCTTTTATTTATTTAAATTCATGAAGGCTATTTTTCTATTCATTTCATTCAAAAGATTTTCTCCATTTTTTTTTCTTAGTTTTAATCCATATCCATTTAATCCTTAATTTAATCCATTTTCTTAGTTTTGATCATATACCCTTTTATACCGATCATTGAAGAAAAATGAAAATGTCAACGTTCTATTAAAATCGCTTATAAAAAGGCTTCCAAATATTATAATTTAATTAAAAGAACTAAAGGAACAAAATAAGGGGAAAAAGGGAGAATTTCCAAATTAAAAATAGCCTACGATTTTAAGTGAGCAGTAGATTATGTATATGCCAAATTTTAAATGCTTTAAGTTGAAAATTGAATTTATGTAAAGGATTATAATTTAAAAACATATTTTTAAATCATAAATTAGATTTATTTATTGAAGGATATCATAATTTTTTTTTTCAACAAAAAATACGAGTATAACGGGAAAAACTCATATATAAAATTTTTTTTAATAATAAAAAGAGAAATGCTGCTTTTAACGACTTAAGAACTTGCCCTTTCATAAATTTCTAAATAAATCTATCCAGCTTTATGTCTCTACTATTTATTAAAATTCATGAAGGCTAATTTTCTATTCATTTCATTCAAAAGATTTTGTCCATTTTTGTTCTTCGTTTTAATCCATATATAGGCATACATGTGATGTATATATATGGCTTTAACGCCCCTTTATACTAATTATAGAAAAAAATTGAAAATATTACTGGCTTCGCAGCGTTAGGATCTATTAAAATCGCTCATATAAACTATCCAAACCTTCTAATTTAATTAAAGAAATAAAATGAGTGGAAAAAAGGGGAAATTTCCAAATTTAAAATCGCCTATGATTTTACGCAGACACGTGCCAAATTTTAAGTGCTTTAAGTTGAAAATTGAATTTATATAAAGGATTATAATTTAAAAATATATTTTTACATTATAAATTAGATTTATTTATTAAGCAATATCATTAAAAAAATCTTTTTTTTTCAACGAAAAAATATAGAAAAAGGAAAAAATCTCATATTAGTTTTTTTTTAATAAAAAGAGAAATGCTGCTTTTAACGACTTAAGAATAAATAGCTAAATAAATCTATCTAGCTTTATGTCTCTACTAAATATTAAAATTCATAAAAGCTAATTTTCTATTCATTTCATTCAAAAGATTTTCTTCTTTTTAATCACAAGGAATATATTATTGAATCAACAGCCTATGTGAATCGCAGCATGGCACGCAAGTTGTCATAGCAACGACGAAGAAATTGAATATCATAATTATTATTTCTTTTATCAAAAATAATACGTTACAGAGACTTAATTATTAACTCGATTTAACATACGAGAGAGAAACTTTAATTATAAAGGCGATATTTATAAGGTTTCATTTTGTAAAGGATATTTCTGAACATATTAGTTTGCTAGTTTAGATAACTAGTTCCTGCAATTCTCAAAAATTAACTATGGATTATTTAAAAAATATTTTATATTCTAGATGGCAAATTAAAATTGATTGATACTGTGATATTAAGCTACATTTTTGGACGAGAATGTGTACGAAATTTGTTAAAAAACAGGAACAAATTCAAATAATAATTAATTAAGAAATTAAATCCAGACATATATTTAAAATCAGATATTTTATTTCATGTAAATTGATTAATTCTATAAGATTTAAATAAATATAATATTTTTCAAGACATTTACTTTATAATATACTAGGAGACTATAATTAAAGTCCCACTTTAAAAATGCTGCAAAAAAAAAAAAAAAAAAAAAAAAAAAAAAACACTCGTCACAATGTGTTCAAATTTGAACTGAAGATACTTGAAGAAAGGGGAAACGGTACAGCATCAAAAAATGTTTCAAAGTATATTAATAGATGGCGCTATACTTGGCATAATGAAAGGGAATTCGGCTCCCAGTGATATTTTGAATAGAAATGACAACGTATTTGGCATGAGTTGCACATAAAACCAACCGTAGTGTTCAATGTGCTTGATTGTTTCGATTTTTTTTGACGGAAAAAATGTCTTCCAAGTCATTCAACAGTTAAGACACTGCTAGGGGAAAGCCCATCCATCACGTCAAGGGCATACCAAATCGGATGGGAAAAATCGGTGAAACTTTTTTTGGTGCCATACCGTTTATCACTTCTCCAAGTACCTTCAGTTCAAATTTGGTGACGAGTGGCTCTTTTTTTACAGCATTTTGAAAGTGGAACTTTAATTATAATCTCCCTGTATATTTATGAATATTCTAATTATTGTTATCCATAAGAAAAGAAAATGCATATTTCATAAAAATGTTTGCATCTTTATCTAGAGAATACTAAGTTGTTATTCTCATTTAATCTCAAAATTATGATCAATGATCATTTATAACAGGTCATGTTATTATAATGGTTATTTATAACATAAATTGCTTCTTGATACCATACCGTTTCCTCTTTCTTCAAACATCTTCAATTAAAATTTGAACTCATTGTGACGAGTGGTTCTTTTTTTGCAGCATTTTGAAAGTGGGACTTTAATTATAATCACCTGCATATGTTTTTTAATCTAAATATTTATTTTATTTTAAATATTTATTTTATAAAATGTAAATTAATTATAATATTTTAAATATAATATTTTCAGAATAAAAAAAGACTTTTAATCTTTTGATATTTTATTTCATTTATTTAAAGGAAAATAAATTGATACAGTATTAAAAATTTGAATAGATAAAAAGCTTTGCACCTATCTAGGAATAAATACAAATGTCAAAAAAAATCCTTTTAGTACGTGAATGTACAGAGACGAAGTGGTGTAAAATTTAAAGAAGGAAATTTACTGTGCAGACCACTTTATTCGAGCATTTAACTAATATATCTTTCAGTATAAATATAAAGGAGGAAGGTTCTTGGCCATAAAAGGCTGACTTTCTGTTTTAAAATTTAAATTTTCCTCCCCCATACATTTCTTTATCATACTTTATCTGTCTCATGTGGTTTTGGAGTTAGAATATTGTTATTTTGAAATGTGTTACTTGATAGTAAAATAAAAGTATAACTGGCGTGGAAATATGTTGCTAAACAACATGAATAGCTACAGTAATATCTCGCAGAAAAACAACGTTGTTAGCTAATTGGATGAGGCAATTATTCTGTTTTTGTTTTTGTCACAATGGAATTAAGCAGGTGGATTGGTTACCGGAAATTTTAAATGTTTTCTTATTTATAATTTTAATGATTAAAATAAGGTAAAGAATTGACGTTATACATTGTGCATAGTTATTTTTCTCACACGATCGTTATATTCTGTGATACTTTAAAATTCTCATTGTGTTCACAGAAGTAAGCACACCGTTGGTTATGATGAATGTCTTCTGTCACTTACTGGCAGATAATTGGATAACAAAAAGATTTTCTGCCATCCTATGATGCCTTTTTTTGAAATGTCATTGCTTGGTTCGCTGCCATGTTAGAAGTTTGCTACATGTTTACACCTACTGAAATTTTAAAATATTTAGAAATAAACTGATTTTTTTTAAAACTTAGGTACGCTGATTTAAAATTAAAAGATAAAGCATTTCAAAATCAATTTTTTTAAAATGAAAATTTTTTTAAACATTAATCTGAAGCATTGCTTAAAAACACTTACAAGAATAATACCATTTCAAGAAATTTAGTATCCCTTTTCAAATGGTTTTTAAACAAATTTGAGGTTATTGAATTCACTAAACATTCTTGCTGTTTACATTTCATCTTTTTATTCTGAAAATATAAATTTTTATTTTGATAAAAATATCATTACTGCCATTGGGGAAGATATTTAAAATGATTTTAATGTGAAATGTGTTAACGAGTGTGTATGTGAAAAAAAATGTCTACTTTACACATTATAAAAAATGTACTTATTTACTATAAAAACTTACTTTGATGTCACTGGTCATTAACATGGCAGAATTATAACATATTAAACGTTCACTGGTTGCATTTTGAGGTTTGTTTTTACTACATCCATACTGCTTTCCTTAAACGGTATCACGTAGCTGTAAAGCCATCTCAGAATCTGATATTTATGAAGTACAATGATAACGAAAAAAGATTGCAAACATTTCAAACAATCTTTCCTAATGCAATATTTAAGACAAAACTGTAACTTCTTTTTATTTTACTGTAATGCTCAGAAATTAATAAAAACTTTATCTTAAAATTATAAAAAAGATAATAAAATTGAATAATTAAAAAGTTCAAAAACTGGATTTATTAATATTTTGTGAAAAAAAAGTTTTTTAGTATCAAGTTAGAAATAATTTTCACTAAAAAATTTCAGGCTTACAATTATGGACATACACTAATTTAAGTATTTTACTCTAAATAATATGCATCTAAGATTTTTCATATTAATATAGGTATACGTTTGGATCTATTAAAATCCCTCATAAAAGCGCATCAATCCTCCTAATTTAATTAAAGAAATTAAAGGAACAAAATAAGGGGGAAAGGGAAGAATTTCCAAATTAAAAATCGTCTACGATTTTACATAAGCCATAGATTATGTAAGTGACCAATTTTAAATGCTTTAGGTTATAAACCGAAATTTATATAAAGGATAAACAAACAGATTTATAAAGCATAAATTAGACTTATTTACAGAGTGCATCATATAAATATAGGTACATACATAGTACATATGATGTATACATATGGCTTTAACACCCTTTTATACTGATCGTAGAAGAAAATTGAAAATGCCAGTGGATTTGCAGCGTTTGGATCTACTAAAATCGCTCATAAAAACGCATTCATATATTTTAATTCAATTAAAGGAATAAAATGAAGGGAAAATGGGCAAGTTTCCAAATTAAAAATCGCCTACGATTTTACGTAAGCCGTAGATTATATAAGTATCAAATTTTAAATGCTTTAAGTCAAAAATTAAATTTATATAAGGATTATGATTTTAAAACATATTTTTAAATCATAAATTAGATTTATTTATTAAAGGATATCATAAAATTTTTTTTTCACCAAAAAATACGAGTATAACGGGAAAAAACTCATATATAAATTTTTTTTTAATAATAAAAAGAGAAATGCTGCTTTTAACGACTTAAGAACTTGCCCTTTCATAAATTTCTAAATAAATCTATCTAGCTTTATGTATCTACTATTTATTAAAATTCATAAAGGTTAATTTTCTATTCATTTCATTCAAAAGATTTTCTCCTTTTCTTTTTCTTCTTTTTAATCACAAGAAATATATTATTGAATCAACAGCCTATTTGAATCGCAACATGGCACGCAAGTTGTCATAGCAACGATGAAGAAATTGAATATCAGAACAATGTTCTTTTATCAAAAATAATACGTTACAGAGACTTAATTATTAACTCGATTTAAAACACGAGAGAGAATTTTAATTATAAAGGCGAAATTTATAAGGTTTCATTCTATAAAGGATATTTCTGAATATATTAGTTTGCTAGTTTGGATAACCAGCTTCTGTAAATCTCAAAAATTAATTATGAATTATTTTAAATATATTTTATATGCTGGATGGCAAATAAAAATTGATTAATTGATAATGTGATATTAAGCTACATTTTTAGATGAGAATGTGTACGGAAATTATTAAGAAACAAGAATAAATGTACATAATAATTAATTAAGAAATGAAATTTAGACACATATATTTAGTATCAAATATTTTATTTCATGTAAATTGATTAATTCTATAAAAAGATTTATATAAATATAACAAAATATTTTTCAAAATATTTATTTTATAATATATATATTTTACAATATAAATATTTATTTTATTTTCAATTATTTATTTTACAATATTTTTCAAAATTTTTTAAATACAAAACTTTTGGAAAAAAACACACACACAAAAAAAACGTTTGTTTGATTTTTTATTTCATTTACTCAAAGAAAAATAAATTAACACAGTATTTAAAGTTTTTCGGTATATAAAAATTAAAATATTTTTCAAAATATTTTTAATATTATAATTAAAATTTTTATAATATTTTAAATATAATATTTTTCAAATATTTTCAAATATTTTTTATAATATTTTAAATATAATATTTTTCAAAACATTTATTTTATAATATATATATATATTACAATATAAATATTTATTTGATTTTCAAATATTTTATTTTATAATATTTTCCAAAATATTTTAATTTTTTTAAAATATTTTAAATATAATACTTTTCAAAATAAAAAAAAAACCCTTTACTTTTTTAATATTTTATTCAATTTATTTAAAGAAAAATAAATTGCAACAATATTTAAAGTTTGAATAGATAAAAAAAAACTTTGTATCTATCTAGGAATAAATGCAAATATTTAAAAAAAAACCCCTTTTAGTACGTAAATTTACAGAGACAGAGCGGTGTAAAATTTAAAGAAGGAAATTTGCAGTGCAGACGACTTTATTCGAACATTTAACTAATATATACATGAGTATAAATATAAAAGAGCAACGTTCTAGGCCATAAAAGGGAGAATTTCGGTTTTAAAATTTAAATCTTCATCCCACATACGTTTCTTTTTCACATACTTTTTCTGTCTCATGTGGGTTTGGATTTAGGATATTATTTTGGAATGTGTTACTTGACAGTAAAATAAAAATACAACTGTCGTGGAAATACGTTGATAAATAATATGAATAACTAGAGTAAATTCTTACCGAAAGACATAGTTTTTAGCTAATTGGTGATATAAGTAATCTGTTTTTGTTTGATATAAAAACATTACGAGTAAGCAGGTGGATGAGTTACCGGGAATGTTAATTTTTTTATTTATAATTTTAATGATTAAAATAAATTAAAGAATTGACTTTTAAATATTGTGAATAGTTGTTTTGCTTATGCAATTGCTATATTTATTATAGGCAATCCCACTTTAAAATTCAGGTTGTACTCACAAAAGGAAGCGCACAATTGGTTATGATGATGGTTATTCTGTCAATTACTGGCAGATGATTGGATAACAAGAAAATTTTCTGCCATCCCATGATGCCTTTTTTTGAAACGTCACTGCTTGGTTGGCTGCCATGTTAGAAGTTTGTTACATGTTTACCACTATCGAAATTTTGAAGTATTTAGATAGAAATTGATTTTTTTTTTAAATTTAGGTATTCTGATTTAAAATTAAGCTAAAAAGCATTTCAAAATTAATTTATTTAAGGTGATAACTTTTTTAAATATCAATTATTCCTTAAAAACATTTACTAAAATAATACCGGAATTTATATAAAGGACAAACAGATTTATAAAACGTAAATTAGACTTATTTATAAATCGTATCATATTAATATAGGTGGATATATAGGCGTGCATATGGTGTATATATATGAAACACCCTTTTATATTGGTCGTAGAAGGAAAATATCATTGTATTCACTACGTTTTTATCTTCTAAAATCACTAATAAAAGCGTATCCAAATATTCTAATTTAATTAAAAGAATTAGAAGAACAAAATGAGGTTCAAAAGAGAAGATTTCCAAATTTAAAATTGTTTACGATTTTAAGTAGGCCGTACATTATGTACATGCCAAAATTTAAATGCTTTAAGTTGAAAATTGAATTTATATAAAAGATTATAATTTAAAAACATGTTTTTAAATTATTAATTAGATTTATTTATTAAGTGATATCATTAAACATTTTTTTCATCTAGAAAATAATAGTATAAAGGGGAAAAACTCATATATACATTTTTTTAATAATAAAAGGAGAAATGCTGATTTTAACTGCTTAAGAACTTGCCCTTTCATAAATTTCTAAATAAATCTATCCAGCTTTATGTCTCCACTATTTATTAAAATTCATAAGTCTAGTTTTCTATTCATTTCATTCAAAAGATTTTCTCCTTTTGTTTTCTTCTTTTTAATCACAAGGAATATATTATTGAATCAACAGCCTATGTGAATCGCAACATGGCACTCAAGTTGTCATAGCAACTGAGGAAGAAATTGAAAACCATAATTATTTTCTTTTATCAAAAATAATACGTTACAGGAACTTAATTATTAACTCGATTTAAAATACGAGAGAGGTATTTTAATTATAAAGCCGATATTTATAAGGTTTATCATTTTATAAAGGATATTTCTGAATATATTAGTTTGCTAGTTTGGATTACAAGCTTCTGTAAATCTCAAAAATTAATTAGAAATTATTTAAAAAATATTTTATATTCTAGACGGCATATAAAAATGGATTAATTGATACTGTGATTTTAAGCTGCATTTTTGGAAGAGAATGTGTACGAAAATTGTTAACAAACAAAAATAAATGCAAATAATAATTAAATTCAATCTAGATATAAATATTAGGTATCTAATATTTTATTCCATCAAAATTGATTATTTCTCTCAGGAGATTTATATAAATATAATTAAAAAAATTTCAAAATATTTGTTTTATAACATACATATTTTACAATATAAATATTTATTTTATTTTCAAATTTTTATTTTATAATCTATATATTTTGCAATATAAATATTTATTTTATTTTAAAATATTTACTTTATAATATGTTTCAAAGTATTTTTATTATTATTTTTATAATATTTTTTATAATATTTCGAATATAATACTTTTCAAAATAAAAAATAAAAAAAGTTTAATCGTTTGATATTTTATTTCATTTACTCAAAGAAAAA
>BPLQ01014758.1:563989-582876 GCA_021605075.1 Caerostris darwini | reverse complement strand
AAAGTATAACTGGCGTGGAAATACGTTGATAAATAACATGAATAGCTATAGTAATATCTCACAGAAAAACAACGTTTTTAACTAATTGGATGAGGCAATTATTCTGTGTTTGTTTTTGTCATAATGGCATTAAGCAGATGGAAAGATTACCAGAAATTAAAATTTTTTTTTATTTAGAATTTTAGTGATTAAAATAAATTAAAGAATTCACTTTGAACATTATTTTTACTTTATTGCTATATATAGAATGTGTGCAGTCATATTTTAAAATTCTCGTTGTATTCACAGAAGGAAGCACACGGTTGGTTATAACGAATGTCTTCTGTCAGTTACTGGCAGATGATTGGATAACAAAAAGATTTTCTACCTTCCTATGATGCCTTTTTGAAACTTCACAATTTGGCTCACTACCATGTTAGAAGTTTGCTACATGTTTGCAACAACTGAAATTTTGAAGTATTTAGAAAGAAACTGCTTTATGCTTTTTTTTAAATTTAGGTATGCTGATTTAAAATTAAGCTATCAAGCATTTCAAAATAAATTTTTTTAAAGTGATATTTTTAACCATCAATATGAAACATTCCTTAAAAACATTTACAAAAATAATACCATTGCAAGAAATTTAGTACTCTTTTTTTTAAGTGCTTTTTAAAAAATCTTGAGGTTATTTAATTCACTATACTTTTCTTTGATAATATCATCACTGCTTTTTGCATAAATATTTACAGTAATTTGAAAGTGCTAACCAACAAGTATGTGATGAGCAGTTGGTATGTGATTTCATGATGCGAATCCTAGGAACGAGAAAAAATAACTACTTTACTCACTATAAAAAATGCATTTATTTACTTTAAAAACTTATTTTGATATCATTGTTCATTGATATTGTATGATTATAACATACTACTGTGCCCAAAAAGTAAGACCAATTATATTTTTTCAAAAACTCTTTATTTATTCTTCCAAATTTATTCCATCGCCTTCAAAGTAATCCCTTCCGGACACAATGCATTTATGCCAACTTTTTCTCCAATCCTCAATGCATGGCTAAAAAGTCATTGACAGGGATGCCCTTCAAAGCGCGCGGTGATTCACGTTGAATCTTTCCAATCGACTCAAAACGCTGCCCCCGGAGTGGTCTTTTGTGTTTAGGAAATAGCAAGAAGTCGCACGGTGTAAATACGGTGGTTGTGGAACGATAGGGGTTTCATTTTTGGCGAAAAAGTCACGAAGAATCAATGCAGAATGAGCTGGCGCATTCAGTGTTTTCGGTACCAATCGAGATTTGACGCGTTTGAGGCCCAAAATGGAATGGACCGACCTTTTCGAAATTCCATCCTCAGCAGGTCTCTTATTGTAAATCGACGGATTGAAAGCACCAAATCTTTAATTTTTTTGAACGTGAGCTTCGTCGGTTGAGGTGGAGGGTCGACCAGAGGGTTCTTCGTCTTCGTTTCTGCCTTCTTTGAACCGTTTATACCACTTCTAAACATTTCTTTCCGATATAATGAAATCATAACAAAGTTACTTTGCCATGATTATGAAGATTCATTCACTTCATGGAAGTCATTCACTTAATGGACTCATGACCCAGGTTATTGCTGTATCTGATAGATATATGCCATTCCAGTAGTGAATGCCCTCAAATTAAGTGAATGTTTTTGAAAACAACAGTAAGAACTCGAAAACAACAGTAATGCTTTACACTTATAAAGTTATAACAATTACATGATAATGAAGAGCATTCACTTGATAGACCCATTACCCTAGGTAACGCTGTATCTGCTACATATTTGTCATTCCAGTGGCGAATTTTGTATTATTCGGCTCTCGAAAATAACACAATCGCTTAGAGCTTTCAATAAAATCATAACATAGCTACTTCGCCATAGTAATGGAGTCTGTTCAAATCTTTTACTTAAAAATGATATCGAACCTCATTAGAAAATCATTAAAGGGTAGAACTGGATAAATGGGACCAACTGGGTGAAGACCAAAATAATCATTTAATGAAGCCAATAAAATTTTAATGAGTTCGATTAACCGATAAGGTCACTTTATAAGACAGGGAAACATATTTAAAAGAAATAAGCTTTCCTACCTCCGTCCGTCTATGCAACTTAATGACTTTAATGCAATTTTAAACTCCTCGCCTCGCATTAGCTGCTCCCCTATTTGTTTTTAAACAGGCCTTCACAAACAAAACAAGTTAAGCAGAGAAATAATAAACGAAAAAAAAAAAATATTAGTTTAGCCTTCGGCGTTCTATTTTATGCACCAGGCCACTTCAGCTACTAGTACGAACTCCAGGGCTAATCTTTCTTCAATCAAGTGAAGCATATTTTAAGCTAACTCTCGAATTCTTGAATAATTAATATGCATTTTGGGCGTCAAGTACTAGATGATGCCTGGTGTCCTCTTCTTCTTGAGAAGAAGGTAATTTTCTCTGTTGCCACTCACGGGATATTAATGTTTTACTTTTAGGGGGCGAAAAATAAAGAATAATATATGCCAAGTCATTTTAATAGAGAAGTTTAAAATTCTCGCTGGCTTATTCAACGTTTTATCTAAGGAATAATAATGGTTTCATGGGTTCAATAAAATCGTTTTATGTCCCCATTAACCTGGGTAATGCTGAGTTTGCTACATATTCATTCCAATGGTGAATGACCTCAAATTACTTAAATATTGCTATTGTTTTCGAATACTAACTCCTCAAGTCATATCGTAATCATAACGCATTAAGTCATTATGCGTAATGTCAAGTCATAAGTCATAAAGTAAAGTCACCATAAAGTCAGGTCGTAAGTCAAAAAGTAGTTATCATAAAGTCAAGCCATAAGTCATAAAGTAAAGTCAAATCAAATCATGCATTAAGTCATAAAGCATAATGTCATACCTAATTAAGTCATAACGTTCGTTATAATAATGAAGTGCTTTCTTTTAGTGAACCCGTTACTTAGGATAATGCTGTATCTGCTACATATTTAACATTCCAATGACGATAGACCTCCAATTACCTGGTACTCGAAAACAATAGTAATGTTTTGCACTTATAATGAAGTTATAACAAAGCTACTTCTTTATGATAATGCAGAGCCACTTAATGGACCCATTACTCTGGGTAACGTTGCACCTGCTACATATTTGTCATTCCAGTGGCGATTACTCCGCAGTTTCGTATTACTCAGCTCTCGAAAATAACAGCATCGTTTAGAGCTTCTAATAAAGTTATAACATAACTACTTCACCATAATGATGAAGTCTGTTCAAATCTTTTCTTTTAAAAGGATATCGAACATCATTAGAAAATCATCAAAGGCTAGAACTCGATAAATGAGTGGCTATTAAATATTTGTCAATAAAAAAAGACCAAATTAATCATTTAATGGAGCCAATAAAATCTTAATGAGTTCGATTAACCGATAGGGTCACTTTATAAGACGGGAAAACATATTTGAAAGAAATAAGCTTTCCTACCTCCGTCCGTCTATGCAACTTAATGACTTTAATGCAATTTTAAACTCCTCGCCTTGCATTAGCTGCTCCCCTCTTTGTTTTTAAGCAGGCTGCTTTCAGAAACAAACCAAGTTAAGCAGAGAAATAATAAATGAAAAAAATATTAGTTTAGCCTTCGGCGTTCTATTTTATGCACCAGGCCAATTCAGCTACTAGTACGAACTCCAGAGCTAATCTTTCTTCAATCAAGTGAAGCATATTTTAAACTAACTCTCGAATTCTTGAATAATTAAGATGCATTTTGGGCGTCAAGGACTAGATGACGCCTGGTGTCTTCTTCTTCTTCTTTAGAAGAAAGTAATTTTCTCTGTTGCCACTCACGGGATATTAATGTTTTACTTTTAGGAGGGGAAAAATAAAGAATAATATACGCCAAGCCAGTTTGATAGAGAGTTTTAAAATTCTCGCTGGCTTATTCAGGTGTTTAAATAAAGTAAAATTTCTTCTTACTTCGTTGCTGTAATTAGATGGATCATAATATTTAGAAATAACGAAAAGATTTTATTCGAATAGGGATAAAATCATTAGGGAATTTTATCTTAATTATTTTGTATAAACTCGTTTCTTTTTTTATTTTGCTCATTTAGAAATAAATAAGTGTACTTATTTAACTCATTCCTTATAAAGTTTTGTAATTGGATAATTGGAGAGTTTTAAAATTTTGCTGGCTTATTCAGATTCTTATCTAAGGAATAATGAGGTTTGTCATAATTGGGTTATATAATAATAAAGTGCTATCGTTTAATGGACGCATTAACCTGGGTAATGCTGAATCCGCTAAATAGTCATTCCCATTTCGAAGGACCTCATATTACTTAGTATTCGAAAACAATAACAATATTTATTTCACTAAGTCATAAAGCATTAAGTCATTACGTATAAAGTCAAACCATAAGTCATAAAGCATTAAGTCATTACGTATAAAGTCAAACCATAAGTCATAAAGTAAATCCATCATAAAATTAAGTCATAAGTCATAAAGTAAAGTGAAATGAAGTCATGCAGTAAGTCGTAACGCATAATGGCACAACTAATTAAGTCATAGCATTCGTTTAATCAATTGCTTTTAGTGGACCCATTACACCGGGTAATGCTGTATCTGCTACCTATTAACCATTTTAGTGACGATTCATCTCAAATAACTTGGTACTCGAAAACAATAGTAAGGTTTTGCACTTATAATGTAGTTATAACAAAGCTACTTCGCCATGATAATAAAGAACATTCACTTGATATCCCCATTATCCTGGGTAACGCTGTATCTGCTACATATTTGCCATTACGCCTTGCGAATTTCGTATTATTTTTCTCTCGAAAATAACACCATCTTCTAATAAAGTTATAGCATACCAATTTCACCCCAAAAATGAAGTCTGTTCAAATCTTTTGCTTAAAAAGGATATCGAACCTCATTGAAAATCTTTAAAGAGTAGAACTGCATAAATAGGGGGCTATTAAATATTTGTCAATAAAAAAAAGGCCAAATTAATCATTTAATGTAGCCAATAAAATCTTAATGAGTTCGATTAACCGATAGGGTCACTTTATAAGACGGGAAAACATATTTGAAAGAAATAAGCTTTCCTACCTCCGTCCGCCCATGCAACTTATTGACTTTAATGCAATTTTAAACTCCTCGCCTCGCATTAGCTGCTGCCCTGTTTGTTTTTAAACAGGCTGCTTTCAGAAACAAACCAAGTTAAGGAGAGGATAATAAACGAAAAAAAATATTAGTTTAGCCTTCGGAGTTCTATTTTATACACAAGGCCACTTAAGCTACTAGTACGAACTCCAGAGCTAATCTTTCTTCAATCAAGTGAAGCATATTATAAACTAGCTCTCGAATTCTTGAATAATTAATATGCATTTTGGGCGTCAAGTACTAGATGATGCCTGGTGTCCTCTTCTTCTTGAGAAGAAGGTAATTTTCTCTGTTGCCACTCGCGGGATATTAATGTTTTACTTTTAGGAGGGGAAAAATAAAGAATAATATACCGCCAAGCCATTTTAATAGAGAAGTTTAAAATTCTCGCTGGCTTATTCAGCCTTTAAATAAAGTAAAATTTGTTCTTGTTTCGTTGCTGTAATTAGATGGATCATAATATTTATAAATAACGAAAAGATTTTATTCTGATACGGATAAAATCATTAGGGAAATTTATCTTTTATTTTTTTGTTCATTTAAAAATAAGTAAATTTACTTATTTAACTCATTGCATCATCATTTATAATTTCGTAATTGGATAAACGATGTTTATTAACTTTTGTATTTTTGGAAGAAAAAATTATAAGAGTCAGACAGTTTAATTTTAAAGCAAACATGCAATTTAGCATCTACTTTTTGTTATTCGTACATTTAAAGAATATAATTTTTATTTAAACGTTTAAATAAAGAATATGCAAGCTTTTTAAAATATATTAAAGAATGTAATTTTTAAAATTTTTTTGAAAAGATTATAAATCTTTTTAAATGTTCACGGAGCTATAAAATATTAATTTTTTAGAACAATGTTTCCTTTCCATTTCATTCTTTAATAGCTTACAAAATGTTTAAATTACAAAACTTTTATTAAGATTTAAGAAATTGTTTTTAATTAAAAGAATTTTCCATTATTTTTCCCATGAAACCAAGCAATTTAACTCGTTAGAAATCAAATACATTGTAATATTTTACTAGAATATAAAAGGGACTGTACATAAATACATTTTTAATGTTATGTATTTTTATATTTTTAAAATAACAGAATTTTCGAACACAGTAATGTATTCAAAAGTATACAATAGTTAATACAAAGGAAGTATTGAAAATTCTTCAAATCTAAATATGTACCACTTGCATTTTGTATAGCGAAACAGTAATTTCTTCTAAAACCTCTCTAAAGTATTAAAATTTGATGTAGCTGATTTTTAGTGTTTGTTTCATTTATTAGTTGTTCTAATAAAGAAGAACATAATTTAAATAGAGTAAGTTAAAATAATATTATTGCACTTTTATTTTATGTATAAATGGCAAATACATACATACATGACAAAAAATAAAATCATAAATTCATATAAATAAATCATGTGTACTGAAAATAAAATCATGTATGACAAAAAATAAGAGCACGTAAAAAAATATAGGAAATCGAATTAATCGCGCATACAGAAAATAAAGGTATGTATCGTGAAATAAAATAAAATCATTCCAAAAAAATGTAAAAATCAAATAATCATGTGTAATGACGAGAAATATGCTCATGTAAACAAATATTAAAAAATTAACTAAATAATGTTTGCAGAAAATTAAATCATATACTCATGACAAAAAAAAGTGCATATTTTAATTTTTAAAAACTTATGTGGACTTTGTGTTCAACTTGTATATGTGATGACTAGCCCATAAATGGATAATAATGACTTTTGAATGGGATGACTTTTAGGGAAAACTGCCACTCATTTACGTATGATATAAAAGAATAACGGTAAAGAGAATTGTTGTTAGTCATCCGTTGTAGACGCTGGTTATGTGCCTTTATCTTTAATATTATGTATCTACTACTGTGCCCAAAAAATAAGACCGATTAATTTTTTTTCGAAAACTCTTTATTTTCCAAATTTATTTCAGCGATTTTAATGGATGGTCTTCGAAGCGCGCTGTGATTCACTTAGAGTCTCTTCAATCGACTCAAAATGGCGTCCCGGAGAGGTCTTTTGAGATTAGGGAATAGCCACAAGTCGCACGGTGGGAATACGGTGGTTGTGGAAAGATATGGATTTCATTTTTGGCGAAAACGTCACGAAGAATCAATGTGGTGTGATCTGGCGCATTCAGTGTTTTCGGTACCAATCGAGATTGGACGCGTTTGAGGCCCAAAATGGAATGGACCGATCCTTTTGGAATTCCAAAATCATCAGCAAGGGCTCTAATTGTAAATTGAAGGTTTGCGAGCACCAAATCTTTAATTTTTTGGACCTGCATCTTAGGTTGAGGTTTTTGGTCGATCAGAGGGCTCTTCTTCTTCTTCTCTCCTTTTTCGAACTGCTTATACCACTTCTAAACATTTCTTTCCGATATAGCAATGCTCACCGAATGCCTTCTGAAACATTCTATACGTTTCCGCAAACAAAATTGAATATACATCCTTTGCTCAATGAATTCAGGCATTTCAAAAATCGCCGGGAATCAGTTTGAGCGTCTCACAAAGCCAAGCGTAACCCAAACACTAATGAATATTTTGACATCAAATTTCACATAGTCAATAACAGTGCCAGCAACATAAAAAAAAATGTTCTCCATAAGGCCCGGGAGTTTTAAATTAAATATCGGCCTAATTTTTTGGACGCAGTACTACTTTTTTAATCAGAAAAGGTACTGAAAACCATCCAACCAAGTCAAAGGTCAATGCTAGATGTTGGATAATGTTCCTTTATTTAGAGAATATCTTCAGACCACGATCTGAGATCCAACCCTCGTCCTTTTGCACACCGTCTAACATCCGTTACCAACAAACCATGAACGAAGCTGTACCCAAATACATTAAATTTCTATTTTAGGAGAAGAAAACAGTCTATAACTAAGCTATTGTTTTAAAAAAATCCACTATTTAGTGTGACCGGTTAAAAAAAAAAGAAAGAATCTTTCAAAGACTTCAATTAACAGAATTTACTGAGACACTCCGGCATAAATTTCCTTTTTTTCCCAGTCGACCCATTTAAAAAGAACGTGCATGGTCTATAAAAAGTTACTGCAATTGGATCAGGAGCTGAGGTAAAGAATAGATAAGAACATTGTACTACCTTTTTTTTTTTATTGAACTAAGTTGAAAGATGACTCTTTCAAGCTTAAATAAAATAAAAAAAAAGAACTTAAATTGCTATGAGTACTATATTTTAGCAATGATGGTTAAAACGACATTTACACATATAAATACCTAGAAAGAATTTAATTGTAATAGTAGTAAAATAAATGTCATTAAAAATATTGTCTTAATAAAAATTGGATTAAAAAAGATTGTTTTAATTGTGTTTTTCATTGCCTCTTACATAATAATTTATGACTGGTAGGGTGAAGATATTTATATTAGGATACTTTTAATATGTAATTATATTGAACAATTTTATAATGAGATATTGCCATTCATTAACATTTTTTTATTAAAATAAATATAATTTCGCTCTGACGCGCGGTGCCACCGGTTTCGGATTCGAATCTCTGCCGTGCCATGGAAGTTTATAATGGTTCGGAATCCACTTTAAACAGTAGGTCCCGGTCTAATTTGACTGTACAGCGTTTGGTGTATGGATGCAAACCCTACCCTGTAAAGAGAAAACAGCTCCTGCCAGTAGGTAGACGGCTATGGTCCAAACATGGACTGTAATGCCAGGGAGTTAGTTTATTATTCATTCAAGATGATTTTCAAGTTTATTGGGTACTAAAAATGAAGCATTATAAATAAGCATTACAAATACAGCACAAATCTCTTTTTCCTGGTTGAGTTTTAAAAATGGGTTGCCAGAATCAAAATATCCCAACTTAAAGAAAGCAACTTGCTGACTGTTTTCAATTTTTGGTACAACATATTCTTAACAATGCTTGTACTCATCTATGAAGTTTTTCCTAGGCAAAATGAATTCACATTTAACTTAAGTTAATCTTAAAAAATTGCTGCAAACAGCCTTAAAAAAATATTATAGGGAAGTAGAGAGATCTTATAATTATTAAATATTTTGGTTTTTGTTAAATGTTTTTTTTCTTAATTTCATTTATTTCATAAATTTTTTGCCTGCATTTTTTCGTTTATATTGTCTATTTGATTTTCAATAAAATTTAAAAAAAATTTCATGCACTATTGCATTTAACTTTATTAAAATATCACATGACTCCCTTAAAGCAATATGGAACCTGTATAAGGTGGCTGCTTACCTAACCCCTGTTATATATCATCGTAATTGTAGGATATTTGGTAATGGGAGTACTAATGTCCTTTTAAAAGAAGCTCATGGGTTATATTCATTGCTCATCAAGAATAAGTGTTAATAATCATCATGCTCGGATCCATGTAACTAGTTAAGTCAAGGCCACATATTCAGCTCTGCGAGTCAAATGAAGGCCTGTTTTCAATTGAGTCTACACTCGAGAGCCAAAACATTATGATCAATAACGAGTTGGCTCACCTTTGGCGCACAACACAGCTTCAACCCGCCTTGGCATGGATTAATAACACCACTTAATACCAGTTAAATACCACTTCCACCTTCCACGTCATCCAGGCGAGTTCATTGCAAAATGTAGGGGTTGTCATAATGTTTTGGCTCTTGAGTGTACATAGAACAGGTATTCATCATCTTTATGATCTCTCGGATTCTTTTTATAGTGAATTGAAGACCATAAATTCCACATACGAGTAAAAGGAAGGCCTCAGATTTCGAGTGAATCTACATAGATCAAATAAGTGCACATAATCCCTTTTGTACCTGGTATTCACGTTATGCTATGTAAAGGAGTAGCTGCAAATTCCACATGGGAGTAAAATGAAGGCCACAATTTTCGAGTGATTCTACATAGATCATGTTTTAGTAATGTGAAGACTCAAGTTATTAGTATTTTATTCATGTAATTAGTAAAATGAAAACCATAAATTCCACATACGAATAAAATGAAGGCCACGGGTTTCGTTTTTGAGTCAGTCTTTATATTGAAGGTCTTTTTTTGCCCGTATATTTCATTAGTGAAATTAAACTCCATGTATGAGCTACACTAAGGTTACAGGCTTTCTCACAAATACAATTTTAAAATACATAAAATAAAATAATGAATCAATTTAATCACAATAAAAACAATTCATTACAAAACAGAATATATATTTGTTATACAGATGTTCCTTTCTCTGCACTTTGATAAAGAATTAAATACATTATTAAATGTAGAAAGTCTGAGATTTCATAATCAAAAATTTCACAGTTTAGTTATTGCCGATTTACCTCGAAAGCCAACATTTAACCAGCAGCGGATATTTCTTAAGTTATTATCATGTCTTCTTAGACATCGAATTCAGTTTGGAAATGCCTTGTCTGCAAGTATGTCACGTTTCTGTAAGTCACGACACAAAAGGGGTCACTTCTGAAAGGGAGAAAGAGGTCATTCCTCTTTTTTTCTCCACCGGAAAATAAAATAAAAAGGAAGGGAAAAGACGCGAGCGCGGAGGAGATAGAAAAGAATTTGGGAAGACGCAAAAAAGGATTACTTAAGTTGGCGGAAAGGCATTGCGGTATCTGTCTGAGAATAGAAAATAATTGTAATCAATGCTGAGACCGACTATTACCGGTACGGAGACAGGCTATTATTGGTTTTGAGACTGGCTATTTAATTTAAAGTGGTGCAGAATTCGACTGTTATTGGTGCTGAGACAATCTGTTTAATTTACAGCGGTGCTGAGACCGGTTATTACCAGTGTTGAGACCTGCTATTATCTGTGCTGAGACCTGCTATTTAATTTAGAGTGGTGCTGAGACCGGCTATTTAATTTAGAGTGTCGTTGAATTCATTGTTGAGATTGAATTGAATTTTTGATTGAGATTGAATTGAATTGTTGATTAAGATTGATTGATTGTTGAATAGAGTGTTGTTGAATTGATTGTTGAGTTATCATCGGTACTGAGATCGGCTATTTAATGAGTGGTGTTGAGAACGGTTATTACCAGTGGTGAGACAGGCTATTATAGATGCTGAAACCGGTTATTTAATTCAGAGTGGTGCTGAGACCGGCTATTTCAACAGTCGTGGAGTCCTGTTGTATCATTCAATCATTCATCTGAGATATAAGTTCAATTTTTAATAAGACTGATTGTTTAATTTTACTATACTCGCGAAGTAGATTTCAATTAAGATACACCTTCAGTTGCACTAAGTATCTTGAAAGAGATGAGAACGTTAACTGATCTGTGGCGGTTAGTGTAATTTTGTGTCAAGACTCTATTAATTGCTTAATAAAATGCGAGGAAGGGTTATTGTGAATACTACTTCGATTATTAAAATTTGTAAATAAAGAGATTATATGATATTTTAAAGAAAACCTGGAATGTCTATTTGTGGAACCAGTGCAGGGAAACACAGCATCAAGGTTATATTGGAGTAGCCAAGACAGGAACGGCCAGCTGATTGAAGTAAGAAATGTTTGTTTGTGTCTGGAAAAATTGTTAGTAACCATATATATCTTTTAACTTAGATATTTGCTGAAAACAAATAGAGTGTAAAATATTTCGGGGTGTAATAAAAGATCTCCTAATCATAACGGATTAGTTAGGGGAAAAGAGGAGATTCAATGAGGGCTGCTGAACTTAAAAACTTAATTATTAACAGTACTAGCTATAAAGAACATCTAGGTTTTGTGAAAGATTATATTGAAGTTTTACTAAAGGAGAGAAAACTGAAAGAAGAAAGACAGGAAAAGGTTATAACAGAATTAGGACACAGCAAAACTAGAGAAAAATAATGTTAGTTCTGAGAATATATTGTCAAATGTATAATTATTCAAATGCATAATATTGTTAAATGTATAATTAACATATCTAATGTGCATATATAATTGCTTCCTATTCAAAAAAAGGATAGAAAGGTGGAGTTTAATTTTCTTAACCAAGACTGTTGGAAAATAAAATTAAATCAAATAGTCCCTTTTCGAATAAAAATAAAGTAGATAAAGTGTGCTTTTTTTGTGGTTCGAAAAGCCATTTTGCAGAGGATTCTGTGGAAAAGTTCTTTAAAAGTAAAAAGAAAGTAAGAACTTGCAGTAATAACGGAAGTTCATTTTGAATTCTTTTCTAATCCGTTTTATCTAGTGAATGTAAAAGTGATGGAATGTATAATTAATTCGGTTGCTCAGTTATTTATAGCCAATTGCATCTACCCTCATTATAAGATGGATATGACAAGATCTATTTATCGCCTGTCTTTAGGGAGAGGCTTGAAGAAAAACATCTGAAGGTTGCTGTTACTTTAAATAACGGAAAATCAATTAAATCATCTTATTGAGTACACGATTGGGGTTAGGGTTAGATTATTAGCAGTGCCAGAGTTACTATCCTTGAATATTTATGAGATGTTATGTGCTATGAATGAGTAAAATTTAAACATTCGGAAGAAGGGGGGGGGGAATTTTCGCAAAGGGAAATTAGTATTATTCTTCAATTCCTTCTATTAGCTCACACTCTCCCTATATATATCTTGTTCAAATTTCAATCGTTCATAAAATACTTTTTATTCCTCCACTCAGGTTCAAATACATTTTGTTTGAACTTGTAGTGGATGGCACTGGTTGTAATACAGTTTTTTCAAATATTAATTTAGTAAATAAATTTAATGAATTAACTAAAATTTTTTTAGATTTAAGTTGCATATATCTACCAATAGATGGCGCCAGATAAACTTAAAAAAATGAATGAAAATTATTTATAAAGAACTTTCTGCAATAGAGTGAAAAAGAAGTAACAGTTGAATTAAAATTTTTTTTTTTTTATATTACTTGTTTTAGTTTTAGAACGCAATATGACCAAAGATGCCACCGCTACTTTAGAGGAGACAGACGTCTCAGAAAATTTCGGGACGGATTCTGACAATTCCATACGGATGCATATGGACATATATGTATATGGACATATGCATATATGGATGCATATGGATGCATATGGATGCATATGGACATATGCATATATGGATGCATATGGATGCATATGGACATATGCATATATGGATGCATATGAACATATGCATATATAATCGGACAATATTGTTCGATCACTGATTATGAAGAAAAGTAAACGAAGAGATGGAAATTTATGAATCGATTACTTGTTAGATGTGATAATCAGATCAACGCAGTGCAAAGCCATTGAGCTACCTTCAGATCATGTCAAGCCAAAAGATCACGTCATGCAATCATGGCAAAAAATGAAGACGATTCATGTGTTACTGCATTTCGCTTAACAATTAGAAATGACTATTTTTTGCCTCATGCTTAGGCCAAAACTCATCAAAATTCTGAACATTAAGTTCAGAATTTTAATGAGTTAAGAAATTCTGAATATAAGAAGGAATTGTTTTTTTTTATGTTTTACTTATGAATTATTTCTTAGTATGGCATTATGAAAAAGACAATGCTAATAAAAAAGTTTAACTGAGTGTCTTAAAAAGCTACAAAAAAATTCAGATCCACCAAAGAATTGAAGATAAAAAAGATTGAAGATATTTAAAATAAAAAACATAAAATATTCCAAAAATTTAAGAAGTACTGTCAGATTTCATTTAAAAATAATGAATTTGATCTTTTTTTTTATTCGTAATTTCCCAAAACTTACTGTTAACAAGCTAAAAGACTTGTAGAGGAAAGCCTTTTTTTGTGAGCTTATACACTGGTTTCAAAAATTTGGGAAAATCGGAATAACTGAGTTTGTGAAATTACCATCCATTCGAATTTAATGAAGATTCTGAAAAAATTGCAATCAAACAGAGCTTCTCCATGGACATGCCTTACATTTGGCTTGATTTTTTGACGAATTAAGGCTTTTGATTTTGGTGGCGTGGTGTGAGGATTGCGTCTACATTGTTGGACATCTTGTATACAATCCTCTTCCGCGAAGCTTTCTGCATACAATTGATCTAAATAGCAGCTTTTCAATGGCGCTACTGGAAAAGATTTTAATCTTGCTGTTGCAATAGTTTTCTGTCCCATTGAAGTAACTATCTTCTGGGTTGTCTAGTAGTTAGACAATCTTCTGGGCACATTTAGTTCCAGGTGTTCCTCGGTTGTATATTCTTAAAGCTGATTCTGTTTATTGAAATGCATTTCGTAGTTTATGAATCACAAAAGGGGTTAGATTCAACCCCTTTTGTGCTACACAAGATTGACTCCGATCCTTTTTGATTCACTTAATGGCTCGCCATAATTAATTCTTGATTGGCCAAGTCAAGATTGGCCGTGGCCTATTGCGGCAAAACTGTCTGAACTAGAGCTCAAATAAATAAATAAAATAAAACAAACACAATACTCAAAAATATATTACGTTTACATGAAGTTAGAAAATAAATGACTAGTAAAATCAAATACAACAGAAAGTGACAGCTCATCGTCTAATTTATGTTCGATCGTCCTTTGTTATAAATTTTGAATCTTATTAATCCTTTAAGTAATCGACCTCAATCCAAAGAATTTGATTTATTAAATGGCTCGTTAATTTTCATTTTAAAGGATTAAGATTGGACGAATTCTTTGATAACATTATCGTAGAAGCTGAAAATGCGACTAGCTACGTCAGCCAGCAAAGTCGACGTAGAAAAAAAAATTATATTGACTTGATTACACTTTGTCATCGTGTTTGGACTACAAATCGAAATGTTTCATGTGGAAGTTTAGATGGGATCTGAAAGAAGTTATTTGCGATTTTGCAGAAAAGAAACTTCGAAATAGATTGCTTTAATTTAATGTTTAGTCTTTGTATAGTACTGTAATAGCTTTGTTTATCGTTTTAAAAGTACAATTACGTTGTCTCCGAAAATAGTAGGGATTAGTTTCAGTTTGTAAGTCCGTTGTCATTGGCTTTTAAAAAATGCAAATTTTGTTTTTAAATTGAACTACTTACCGTAAATTTAAATTAGTATTACTACTGTGTCCAAAAAGTAAGACCAATTTTGAATTTATAATTCCCGGGGTTTATGGAATTTCAATTTTTTTCTTTTTCAGGCACTGTACTTGACATCTGTGTGAAATTTGACGTCAAAATATTCATTAGTGCTTGAGTTACGCTTGGCTTTGTGAGACGCCCAAACGGATTCCGGCGATTTTTGAAATGTCTGAATTCATTGAGCAAAGAACTTGCATTCAATTTTGTTTGCGGAAATGAGTAGAATGTTGCAGAAGGCATTCGGTGAGCATTCCTATATCGGAAAGAAATGTTTACAAGTTGTATAAACAGTTCAAAGAAGGCAGAGAGAACGCGTTGAAGACGAAGAGCCCTCTGGCCGACCCTCAACTTCAACCGATGAACCTCACGTCAAAAACGAAAAAAGCGCCAGAAATGAAACCCATGTCCTTCCACAGTCCGCCAGAAGTCCTCCGTATTCACATCATGTGACTTCTGGCTATTCCCTAAACTCAAAAGATCCTTCCGGGGACACCGTTTTGAGTCGACTGAAGAGATTCAACGTGAATCGGCACGAGCTTTGAAGACCATCCCTGCCGATAACTTTTTAGCATGCACTGAGGATTGGAAAAAAAGTTGGCATAAGTGCATTGTGTCCGGAGGGGGATTACTCTGAAGGCGATGAAATAAATGTGGAAGAATAAATAAAGAGTTTTTGAAAAAAAAAAAAAATGGTTTTACTTATTGGTCTCAGTAGTATTGTCTTAACAGTTTCTCTGCTGATCTCGAGTCAGTGCGTGATGTGACGTAACACTAAAGAGTTAATCATGCTTCAGTCTGTGGGGTGGAGTGATGTCTCAATGGCAAGTTCTTAGTGGTGCGGGAGTTGCTGTTCGTTAACAGTTTGTCTCAGCTTCAATCGTCCATGTTAGCATGGGCGATTGAAGCTGAGATGGTGTGTCTAATGTGATTCTGCTAACCTGCTGTTCTTAGGTGTGTCTGCTGGTGTTGGCGTGGAGTAACGTTTAGAATAGGCGTAGCCAACCCGTGACTCGAGGGTGCATGTGGCCCTCCTTGAATATTTTTCCGCCCGTGAGATTCATCACACTTTTAGAAAATATATTTATTTTTACAATGGCCAAAATAATGAAAACCAATGTATTAAAAAAATACTTTACTTATACATCCATCTATTCAAAAATTAACTGTCGAAATGATGAGAAAAAATTAAATTTGATTTTAAAATAATATTCTTACGAATATGGGACAGATATTGTCTGTTTTATTTATGAATTCACAGTTATGAGTTCGCAGAATAATTAAATTATATTCTGCGAACTCATGATGCGCACTCATCTTGGAACATCTAATCTAACAGGTTCTATGTTTCACTTTAAGTGACCTCAGAGACGCAGTGACAATCCCTAGATGCGCAAAGCTGATTGTTGACAGCAGAGCAAACCTGACTCTTAGTTGAAGTTGCAAGCACTATTGGTTCAATTTACACCTGCGAATCACTTTTTTCGACAGTGAAATTGACCAAACAAAACAATATCAAACAAAACGGGCGCAACACCAATTACTATGAATAATCAATTACTATGAGTAATACCCAAATTGAGATCGATTTGCAAAAGCTAGGTGAAAGAGCGGAGAAACACATATCGCATTAGTAAAATAAATGCTTTTTTAAAGATTTCATTTTTTTATTTTGTTTATATTTAAATATTTTTTATATTTCATTTTTAGTGTTATATATTTCTTCACAATGAGCGTTTAGTATCATTATTATTACATTATCTACTTTTACATGTAAGAATAATAGTAAACAGAATAGTAATATTTCAATTTTTCACTCCAAAAGATGTCTCTAAATCTAATAGGGGGACATATAATTTTATGTGCGGCCCGCGGCGTTATGATGCATTTGCAAAGTGTCCCGCAAGATCATTTAAGTTGGCCACCCCCGGCATAGAAGGTAGTTGGAAATGTTTGGGGACTTATTAATATTAGATCGATTAATCGATATTAGTTATTAAATAAAATCTTGTAGTATGAATTGTAGAGAAGATAGTTTTGCAAGGGCGTTTTGCCCCCCCCCCCCCCCCCCCAGAAAAAAATGTAATTGGCTGAGTTTTCGGACGAACGCCATAGTAAAGTTAATCGACGACAACGATGAAGAATTCATTTCTCCCAAGGAGTTCATGATATTTCGCATTATATGCCATTGCAAACAACTTATAATTATTCCTTTACATATATTAAATATTTGTAAGTGATAAAGTACCATACATCATTTTGTCATTTATTATCATTATTTTGTTTCGTTTTTACACATCACGCTCCAGCGCGTAATGTGGCATTTAAAAATAGTTTTAGCTCTAGTGCTTATCACGCTCTGGCGCGTAAATCAAAACATTCTACCAGAAAAAGATTAAATGTAACTAAATTATCAGTATGATGGGGCCTGACATCCGAATAACTAGCGCTCTGGCGCTCGGTACCACAGGTTTCGGGTTCGAATCTCGGCGGTGCCCTGGATGTTTGCAGTGGTTCGGAATCCACTTTAAACATGGTCTAATGTGACTGTAGAGCATTAGACGTAAGACAGACACCCTACCCTGTAAAAGGAAACCATCGTCTCGAAATCTGCCTAAGAAGCAGACGGCCTTGGCCCACTAAGAGTCTGTTACGTCACTGATGATGAATCAGTATGATGCACATTATCCTGTTTTATTACCACTTTTCAATCCAAAATTAAAAAGTATGTCACCTTCTGGTTCGGTTTGTCGCTCTACGGTCATTTTGTGTACACTTTAGGCAAATTAATCAGGGCCCTACAATTTAACGTGGATTCCGAACCACTAACAAACATCCATGCCCCCACCACGATTCGAACCTGAAGGTGGTGGTACCAAAGATCAGAACGCAAGTTGCCTTCTGGGAAATTTCCCTTTCTACAGCTGGGCAATAACTATCAACACATCCTCACATGATATACAGCGAAAGTGTTAATTAAATAAAAATTAACTTTTGTTAATACAATTCCTTTACAAATTCCACTTTTTTTCGCATTTATGTGGACTTCGTATTAGTAAATAATGACTTTATTCAATCATTAAAAAATAATTTCATCAAAAATAAAAATATATCCATTCCGAAACGAGTTATTTTAATTAATTACTTTTAACGTTAAACATTAAGTGCTTGTATATTTATAAAGCTTTCTTTTACTTTCTTCAATATACTTCATAATCATTATCACTAAAAAAAAACAAAACGGAAAGAAAAAATTTAATTTAACATAAATGGGTTTAGAAAATCGTGGAGCATTGATATTTCTTTCTAAGTATTTATTATGAAAGAAAAAAGAAAGAAACCATCTTTAAAGAACTATTTGAAAAGGGTATTAGAAAAAGGAATTCGAATTAAATAACGCATGTGCTAAAAACAAGACACATTTATGCGGGGGTAAACTAAATATTTAGTTTGATAAACAGAGCTTACATAAACAAGTGGGAAGCTGAACACCTGCTTCCGTTTTTAGAGCATGCATTTCGTATCAGTTCTTAATGGAAACATTTAAGCCTGTCTGGATGTTTTATCTATTTAACTCGAACCTTTTATTTAAAAGCTTCCTGCTTATTTTTTGTTTTTGTTTCTTTTAACTTCTTTTCATCGTGATTTTGATGACACGATGCTTAGATCAGATGGATTTTTATTCATTATACTTCCATCAGCTATACTGCGGA
>BPLQ01014758.1:534449-563979 GCA_021605075.1 Caerostris darwini | reverse complement strand
GGGTTTATAGTAAGACTAAATGCAATTTGAAAGGAAAAGTTTTAAGTTTAAAGTTTTTTAAATTTTTTCATCTTTTCTTTTTTGATATTTTGTAAATTAAAATTTAAAAAGATTGTTCTTGTTGGTGTCGAAAAATCCCCTGAAAAGTATAAGAAAATCAGATATCGTGGTGCCCCCCAAATAACATTAGTTATGTGGATTACCAGCTCGGAGTATAAATAATCTTCCGAGGGAACGTCCTGATGGCCGATTAGCTAGTGCTCTGGCCTTTGGTACCACAGGCTTCAGGTTCGAATTCTGGCGGTGGCATGGATGTTGTTAGTGGTTCGGATGTTTTATATATTTAGCTTGAACCTTTTATTTAAAAGCTTCTTGCTTATTTTTTGTTACTGGTAACTTCTTTTCATCGTGTTTTTGACGACATGATGCTTAAATCAGATGGATTTTTATTCATTATACTTCCATCAGCTATACTGCGGAAATGTAAACATCCGCTTATTGAAGCGGAAACGGACGAATCTATTACTCGTTAAAGGGTTTATAGTAAGACTAAATGCAATTTGAAAGGAAAAGTTTTAAGTAGTTTTTGAGGAATTTTTTTCATCTTTTATTTTTTGATATTTTGTAAATTAAAACTTAAAATTACCAAAGATTGTTGTTGTTGTTTGTTCCCCTGAAGAATACAAGAAAATCAAACATCTTAATAATTTTGGTTATGTTGATTACCACTTCGGAGTATGAATCATCTTCCGAACGAGGATCCCGATGGCCAATTGGCTAGTGCTCTGGCCTTTGGTACCATAAGCTTCAGGTTCGAATCTTGTCGGTGGCATGGGTATTTGTTAGTGGTTCGAATTAGGCTAAAGTTACAAAAATGACCGTAGAGCGACAAATGAAACAAAACCAAATCTTCCGAGGGATGGTCCAGACAATGCTTAGCAGCTGCAACAACTGGGTAATCAAAGGCATGATGAGGAGTAATCTTGACATCAGGGCAGTTGATACATTTTTGGTATTTTTTAACGCCATCAGCAGAAATGTTCATATTTTTGTGGTATTCATCCTTAATCTTACTAGTGTAGTAGCTGTTCTTGTCTGTCGACATTTAGTTCTGTAATTTGGTATTCAGTTTTAATATTAAAAGAAATTATAAGTAATATGCCAAGGCATCAGATTTAATATGCTAAGGCATCTGCATTTACAAGGGAAGTAGGAATGGCAGTCTGTTTCCGAGGTTTCTGGCATTCTTCGCCAAAGAATGTGCAATTTCTTTCAATTCCAAATCTACATGAGCATGGATCCATTCTGTGAAAGTAGTGGAATTACAAAAGATTAAAAATATTTATACAAAAAAATCAAAATAATTTTACTTTTAAAATTTCTCCAGAATTACTTTTCTCCCCTATTATTTCCTAATGTTTGAAGTCATCGGACTTGGTTGGGTTTAAAAGCTACAGCTGATTAGACTATATGAATGCAGTATTGGCAACGTCTCGAATACTATGCACGATATATACTATATTATGCATTTCCATTACGCAGCAATATTGTCTTAAGCGTTTATTGGACTAATCTATGAATAGCTTCCATTGCGAAATATTATGTTCTATTTGTGAGCCATCATTAAGTCATTGATGTCCGAACAGAAAACAAGGTTTTTTTTTCTGTATAACAGTTGGGCTGAAAAGTGAATAGGCTGACACATAGATGGCGCTACTAGTATGATTTTTAGTTAGTCCTAACCTTCAAAAGACACGTGTATGAATTTGACAGCTGTTGCACTATTAGTATGTGAGTTATAGCATTTTCAGTGAAGTTATAGTATTTCTAGTGTTCATCACGTGCAGTCCACTTGGCTGACTGTCGATTGGACTCCGGTGTGAAATGATGGAACCATGTTTCATCCATTGTCACATATGGACTCAGAAATTCGGGTTTATTACGATTGAACAGCTCCAAACACTGCTTAGAATCACCAATTCGTTGTTGTTTTGGGTCGATTGTGAGCTCGCGCGGCACCCACTTTGAACAGAGCTTTCGCATATCCAAATATTCATTCACGATATGTCCAACACGTTCCTTTGATATCTTCAAGATCTCAGCTATCTCAATCAACTTCACTTTACGGTTATCAGAAATTATTTTATGGACTTTTTTGATGTTTTCGTCGGTAACAGCCTCTATGGGGCATCCACTGCTTGCATCGTCCTCGGTGCTCATTTTGCCTCGTTTAAATTTAGCAAACCACTTCTCTACGGTTGATTTCCCTGGTGCAAAGTCCGAATAATGTTTATCAAGCCAAGCCTTGGCTTCAATAGTATTTTTTTTTTGACAAAAAGCAATGCTTTATTAACACACGAAATTCCTTTTTATCCGTTTTTTCAAACTAACAAAAGTTGCTTCACTAAAAATGCTATAACTCACATACTAATAGTGCAACAGCTGTCAAATTGATACACGTGTCTTTTGAAGATTAGGGCTAATTAAAAGTCATATGGATTTAATACTAGTAGAGCCACCTATGTGTTAGCCTACGAACTGTTCAGCCCACCTGTTAAAATAAGTCAGGTGAAATGAAACCACTCGGGCATCTACTTGGAGTAAATTCCATCCTCTAAGTCTCAATGCAATTAACTATGCCTTAGTCTTAGACAGATCTAGAATTCTAACAATATTATTTAGTTCTTCTTGAGACAGAATGTATGGTGTAGATGTAGAATCAACATTATAATCAGCACTAGACGTTAGAATACTGTAGATTTATTCTTGTTCTTCCTCTAGGGTAATGGGGAATGGAACGCATAGTAAACGGTATGTTTGGGTAATACACTTTCTATATTTTGCTATGATCATTTCATATTCTCGAGACAATTAAAGGATTATGGCGAAAACGAGAGGCAATATTGCCTAACGATGAACCCTGAGCTTACAGCGATGAAATAAACGATTAATCAGAGTGTACATATTTCTTTCTTTCACGAGTTATAATAGAATCTCTGCAAAAGAGACAAAAGCGAGATTTCCCAGCAATAATTTCTGTTACCAACCACTTTTATTTATCCCTCCAATGACTTCCTTTTCCACAAACATGTTCATTATTATCCATTTGTGATAAACATCAGTTGATATAATTTCCAACAATCCTTTTCATTAACATCTCTTTTTCTCTAGACTTCAAATGCCATCATTTACAACAACCATTTCCGTTATCATCACTTTTATAAAGAATCCAAATGGCTACATTTACAACCAGCGTTTTCTTTATCATCCTTTTAATAAAAACCTCAAACGGCCTCATTTGCAACAAACATGTCCATTATCATTCTTTTGAGATAGACCTCAAATGATTTCATTTCCTACCACCATTTTCATTTTCATCTCCTTTTTTTAAAACTTCGAATGGCTTCATTTCCAAACAACATGTCCATTATCATTATCCATCATTTCCTACAACCATTTCCATTATCATCCCTTTTATAAAGACCTCAAATGACTTCATTTCCAACAACCATTTCCATTATCATCACTTTTATAAAGAATCCAAATGGCTGCATTTTTAACAAGTATTTCCATTATCATCACTTTTATAAAGAATCCAAATGGCTACATTTTTAACAAGTATTTCCATTATCATCACTTTTATAAAGAATTCAAATGGCTACATTTTTAACAAGTATTTCCATTATCACTTTTAATAAAAACCTCAAATGGCCTTATTTGCAACAAACATGCCCATTATCATCCTTTTGAGACAGACCTCAAATGACTTCCTTTCCAATGCTTGGGTAAACATGCATTCATTTAAATTTTTGATTTTTTGTGTACCACCTTCATACTGTGACACTTTTAATCACCAGCAATTTATTTCTACACATTTTAATAAAACTTTTCCCATTTCCTGAATATTAATTGTTATATAAAGGGATTCTAACATCAATATAAGAAAAACAATCCAAGATAGAAAATATTTAACTTGTACAAATATGCTATATGGAACTACGAGTATATACTGAAAACTTAAAAACACATAGTTATAATAGTTATTATAATAGCAATTAATAATTCTTCAATACAATTGTCTAAATATTTAAATTTATTACGTAGTTATACTTTTACTATAATCATAAATTAACAAACAAATTATTCTAATCATTTTTTGTTATTAAAATGTAGATTATAAAAACAGAAGATTATACAAAAAGAAGATTTTAATATTATTCTGCAATTAATAAAGATAATAAAAAACTTTCTTTTTATGCAATAGATAATTTCTATATGTTTATCTTACTGATAAAATTTTTTAATTAAAAGAATAACGTACAAAATCATCAATGCTATTAAACAAAAACATTTTTACTTCTATTAGCTTTGAGAAAATTTAAATATACGAATATAGTCTTTTTGTTAGTAGAATATGAAGAATTATTTCATAACTTATGGAATTGTTCTTATAGCAGAGACTAAAAAAACATGAAACTCTTTTAAAACTTTTAAAAATGTAACACTTTTTCCAAGCATTTCATTCCAGCACTTGAAGAAAAGCAAGAAAAGTTTTTATCCCATCTTAATAATGCCATCGTTAATTTTCTTTCATAAAGGTAAAGATCCTTTCTCAAAAACTACATCACTAATGAATGAAGTAAGTCAGTTGGAAAAAAACGGTATTTTTCAATTGCAAAGGTTTTGCTAATTAATGAAAAGCATGGAGATTTTATATTGCAGAATTCATTAAAATATCATTAATTTTTTTAAAAGAAAAATATGTATCGCGTTATTTGGACAAAGGTAAAAAAAAATGGTTCTCATTACTGTCAAAATCAAATGGTCTACTTCGTTTTCAGAGTAGGAGATACGTGGATGAAATAGCACATTATTTTTTCAATGATACTTTTAATGGAATGTTTACAACTAGTATTCTCTTTTCATGCTCGTTGTATGCAGTAAAACAGTAATTTATATGCACGTTCTGTTATCGGTATTCTGATGTCTTTCACAATCAAACGTATTTCAATGCGTTGGATATCTTTTTATTTTTGCATTTTTATGATGGTGCTTTAAAAATAGTGACTAGCAGAGAGTGTATTTTGAGTCATTTGGCATTGGATATCATTCAGAATTTTAGTTTGAATAACCAGTGTTTCGTATGTATGTCTTTCGAGAATAATACATGCATTAAAAAAGAAGAATGTTGTTTATCGATTTTGAATGAGTTTCCTGCATTAATTAAATGCTAATGATTGGAACAAACTGCGCTGAATTCTTTCAAAAATGCCGTGTTTCCGAAATACAGTTGACTCTTTTTTAAATAATTCGAACTTAGTTTTGTATTTGTATTTGAGTGTTAAATATCAATGCAAAAATTGATTTTCTATCTGAACAAGATTTATAAATACACACTCTTATTACTCACACATACCGGTTATTATTTTTTTGAAGTAATATCATTTAGTTTAGTATAAAAATGTTTATATTTGTTAGGAAATGTGTCTATAGTAAAAACTGATTATTAAAAAAAATTATATATATGACGAAATCCTTATAATTAGTTTAAAATGTTTATATGCAATAGAAAATGTTGATGTCTAGTTGAAAATGTTGATATTCAATATGAAATGTTTGTATGCAATAGGAAATGGATTAGGAAAAAAAAAATATTTATACTTATTAGAAAATGTTTATGTGTAGTAGTGAATATTTATATGTTATAGGGGATATTTATATGTAGTAGAAAAAGTTTATAGTTTGTATAAAATTTTTATATTTAGAAGGGAATGTTTATATGTAGTAGGAAATGTATATAATACCTTTATATTGTAGCAATTTAATTACTAACACTGTATTTCTAGACAATATTTTAATAAAGATTTAATCATTTCTGAATTATAAAGTATTAAATCATTATAATTATTATAATATATAATTCTGCTTTAATATAAGAAAAACAATCCAAAATAGAAAATATTTAATTTGTATAAATATGTTTTATAGAGCTATAAATTGAAAAATTAATAGCCATTTATAATATCACTTAGTAATTCGTTGATATAATTATCTACATATTTTTATTTATCATGTATTTATACTTTTACTATCTTAATAAATTAACAAATAAATCCTTCTAATCATTTCTGTTATTAAAAAGTAGATTATAAAAGCAGAATATTATACAAAAAGGAGATTTTAATATTATTCAGCAATTAATAAAGATAATAAAATAATTTATTTTTATGTAATAGATAATTGAATTGTTTCTTTTACTCATAATATTATATTTTTTTAATTAAAAGTATGACGCACATAGTCATCAATGCTATTAAACAAAAGCATTTTTACTTCTGTTAGGTTTGAGAAAATGTAAAGATATAAATATAGTTTTTTTGCTAGTAGGATATAAAGAATTATTTCAAAACTTATGAAATTGTTCTGCTATAATAGAGCAAAAAAAACTTGAAATTCATTTAAAAATGTAAAACTTTTTCCAAGCATTTCATTCCAGCACTTGAAGATAAGTAAGAAAACTTTTATGCTATCTTAATAATGCCATTGTTAATTTTCTTTCATAAAGGTAAAGATCCTTTCTCAAAAACTACATCTTTAATGAATGAAATAAGTCTGTTGAAAAAAAAAGATATTTTTCAATTGCAAAGGTTTTGTTAATTAATGAAAAGCATGGAGACTATTTATAATGCAGAATTCATTAAAATATCATTAATTTTTTTAAAAAGAAATATGTATCGCTTTATTTGGACAAAGATAAAAAAAATAGTTCTCATTACTGTCAAAGTCAAATAGTCTACTTCTTTTTCAGCGAACGAGATATGTGGATAAAATTTCAAATATTTTTTCAATGATACTTTTAATGAAATGTTTATAACTAGTATTCTCTTTTCACGTTCGTTGTATGCAGTAAAACAGTAATTTGTATGCACATTCTGTTATAGGTATTCTGATGTCTTTCACAATCAAACTTATTTCAATGCTTTTTAATTTTTGCATTTTTATGATGGTGCTTTAAAAATAATGACTCGCAGAGGGTTTATTTTGAATCATTTGGCATTGGATATCATTCAAAATTTGAGTTTGAATAACGAGTGTTTCACATTTGTCTTTCTAGAATAAAACATGCAATTTAAAAAAAGAATGTTGTTTATCGAATTTTGAATGAGTTTCCTACATTAATTAAACGCTAATGATCGAAGCAAACTGCGCTGCATTTTTTCAAAAATGCTGTATGTTTCCGAAATAAAGTTGACTCTTTTTAAATAATTCAAAATGAGGTTTGTATTTAAATATGAATATTAAATATCAACGCTAGAATTTAATTTCGAACTGAACAAAATTTATAAATATAAACTCATTTTAATGTTGTTAGTTATTGTTATTTTCTTCTGAATAACCAAGTATTAAATCGTTATAAATATTATAATATGTAATTCTACATCGATATTAGAAAAATAATATAAAATATTTAATTTGTATAAATACGTTTTAATGAGCTATATATTGAATTTTAATAACACAAGTTATAATATCAATTAATAATTATTTGATATAACTGTTTAAATATTTAAATTTATCGTGTAGTTATACATTTACTATTCTCATAAATTAACAAAAAAATCATTCGAATCATGTTTGTTAATAAATAGTAGATTATAAAAACAGAAGATCATACAAGAAAGGTATTTTAATAATATTCAGCGTTTATTAAAGATATGATAATTTCTTTTTGTTTATAGATAATTTCAATGCGTTATTTTTGATAACATTTTTTAATTAATAGAATGATGCATGTAGTCATTAATGCTATGAAACACTAGCATTTTTACTTCTATTAGCTTTGAGAAAATTTAAAGATCAGAATATATTTTTTTGATAGTAAGATATAAAGAATTATTTGAAATCTTATGGAATTGTTTTGATATAGTAAAGAATAAAAAAAACCTGAAACTCACTTAAAACTTTTAAAAATGTAAAATTTTTTCCAAACATTTTATTTCAGCACTTGAAGATATGCAAGAAAACTTTTATCTCATCTTAATAATGTCATCGTTAATTTTCTTTCATAAAGGTAAAAGGTCCTTTCTCAAAAACTACATCTCTAATGAATGAAGTAAGTCGGTTGAAAAAAAGGTATTTTTCAATTGCAAAGGTTTTGTTAATTAATGAAAGGCATGGAGACTTTATATTGCAGAATTCCTTAAAATATCATTAATTTTTTAAAAGAAATATGTATCACTTTATTTGGACAAAGATAAAAAAAATAGTTCTCATTACTGTCAAAGTCAAATGGTCTACTTCTTTTTCAATGAGTGGATGAAATTGCATAAATTTTTTTTCAATAATACCTTTAATGAAATGTTTATAACTAGTATTCTCTTTTCATTCTCGTTGTATGCAGTAAAACAGTAATTTGTATGCACATTCTGTTATCGGTATTCTGATGTCTTTCACAATCAAACTTATTTCAATGCTTTTTAATTTTTGCATTTTTATGATGGTGCTTTAAAAATAATGACTCGCAGAGGGTTTATTTTGAATCATTTGGCATTGGATATCATTCAAAAATTTAGTTTGAATAAGCAGTGTTTCGTTTGTATGTCTTTTGAGAATAAAACACGCATTTAAAAAAAAGAATGTTGTTTATCGAATTTTTGAATGAGTTTCCTACATTAATTAAACGCTAATGATCGTAACAAACTGCGCTGCGATATTTCAGAAATGCTGTTTGTTTCCGAAATAAAGTTTATTCTTTTTAAATAATTCAAAATGAGTTTTCTAGTAGAATTTGAGTATTAAATATCAGAATAAGAACTTATTTTTTAACTGTGCACAATTTTTGAATATATACTCATTTTAATATTGCTAGTTAGTGTTATTTTCTTTTCAAGTAATATCAATAAGTTTAGTATAAGAATGTTTATATTTAGTAGGAAAAGTTTATATGTAGTAGGAAATGTTTATATGTATTAGGAAATATTTATATATATTAAAAAAATGCTCATATTAAGTAAAAAATGTTTATATGTAGTAGGAAACATTGATATGTAGTAGGAAATGTTGATAAGTATTAGAAAATTTTTATATTTAGTAGGAAATGCTTTTATATAATAGGAAATCATTTAGTAAAAATGTTTATACTTAGTAGAAACTGTTTATATGTAATAGAAAATGTTTATATTTAAGAGAGAATGTTTATATATAGTAGGAAAGGTTTATATTTAGTAGAAGTTTATCTTAAGAAAATTTTTATATTTTGCAGAAAAATTTATATTTAATAGCGAATGTTTATATACAGATGGAAATGTTTATATGTATTAGGGAATGCTTATATTCAATAGAAATGTTTATATGTAGCAGAAATTGTTTATGTGTAGTACGAAATATAGGAAATGTTTTATGTAGTAGAAATTGTTTATATGTAGCAGAAATTGTTTATATGTAGCAGAAATTGTTTATGTGTAGTACGAAATATAGGAAATGTTTTATGTAGTAGAAATTGTTTATATGTAGACGAAAAACTTTATATTTAGTTGGGAATGCTTATTTGTAGTTGGAAATTTTCATATTTAGTAGGTAAAAATGAACCACAACAACTTGATTGTAGCTCATTGGATTTCAAGAAGTGGTGATCATGATTACATGTATCGTAGACCAAAAAAACAGAACAACCTAAGCTATAACGGACTAAGCGATAATTATAATTTTGCTATTAAACATGCAGGTTGCCTTTCAGGTATATAGGTTTAATGGGCTCACACCTGGCATTCGCATTTCGCTGCAGCATCCTGTATTGGCCTCAACCCTAACAGATGGGTTCTCAATTTGGGTACATGTATCTCCGGATGGGCAGGTTGGGGTACAGAAAATAATGTTGGGAAACACACACTCACACACACACAAAAAAAGGAATAACTAGGCGTAAATCTAGTAATTGATTGATCATTGGCTGTTGCAAGTCCCACCTTCTATAAGTAGAGCTGAATATGACATGCCTTTATCCATTTTCTTTTGTCGTAATTTTTGTTTGTAACAATTCCTTAACAAATATCTCGACATCATTCAAAGTTTCGATATTTTTATTAAAATCCGATTGAATTCTGAGATTTTTTTTGTATTTGATTCTGTGCCAATTGAGTAAGGTGTTATTGATAGGCTAAGTGTCGCTCTTTTGTTATGAGGCAGTAATTTTAAATGCTTAACTACTATTTAGTTTGATATAGTTTTTGTGACTCAAAATGGGTAAGTGTTTGAATGCCAGTACTCTTTAAGGGAGCTACAAATATACGAGAAACGGAAATTCAAAATCTCTGAATCGCAAAGCTAAAAGTGCCCCGAAACAGTCTGATGATTTACGACCACCAGTGAGTGGCAAGCAAGAAAAGCAGGGCAAAAGTGCTCGTTGAAAAAAGGTAAAATATCGTGATTCATGCTTGTCGTATGGATTTTCGATAACCAGAGTTGAAGACTGCTCTAAAGTACGCTGAGTTGTTTGTGGAGAGATTTCTACGTAGAGGGGGAGGGGTGAGAAGGGAGGTTAAACATAAATGAAAAGTTTTACATAAGGTAAAAGAAAAAGAAAAAAAAAAGGTTGACATACATTGATCATAGTTTCATCTAACTCGTGGCCTAGTAGCAACTTGAGCAGTTAACGTGCAGGAGGGGCGAGATTTGAATCCGCTGGCGACATTGTTGTAGTAAATGTTTTCAGAAGAGAATCAAGGGAGATTGGGACAATGGGTGTAAACATCTCGCATCGATATTTAAGCTATATGGTTTGGGTTTGTCCAGTTTTTCTCCTATACGACACGCATATGCTGGACACTTACACCTGGAAAGTCCTCTCGCTCAATACACGTCGGTGGACTTTTCGTGGTATACATGGGGCCCACTGATTTGCTAATCTCACTTTTTTAACTAGTAGGAGGATTACAGAGTGATGCGTGGAGGAAAAAAAAAGATAAAATGTTTCGGTCGACTCATGGTTCACTGGCAACGGGTGCAGCCATAGCTTTCAGAAACAATGAGACACGTTGGCGATTAGGACAATGGGTGTAAACATCTCGCATCGATAGTCAGGCTATCTGATTTCAGTTTGTCCGGTTTTTCTCCCATACCATACGCAAATGTGGGCACTTACTCCTGAAGGTTATCCGCTGTCATCCCCTCAACAGCTGTCAGCGAGTTATTCGTCGTATACATGAGGGTCCATCGATATACTAATCTCGCATTTCTAACCTGATGGGGGGTTACGTAATCCTAGGTACACGGGTAAGTGGGAAGAAAGGAAAAGAAGAGCTTACAAGGTTACTAAGTGCTATGCAACAGGTCATTTTGCCACTACTCAAAGTTATGGTTTTTTCCCTCTTTATCAGTGTCATCTATTGATCGAAAACCTCCAAGAAAAAATTTTTTTGTATAAAAATTAATACCTAATTTTATGGAAGAATAAATGTGGCCTTTGTTTGAAAAATCTTTGAATTTCATTTATTTACAAATGGTTTTTTTAAAGACTTCTCTACTTTTGATATGCAATTTTGATTAGTTTTCTGGAATCTATGTGAAAATATCTTTGTGAGCAGAGGATTTAGAGAAACATCTCGAGATATAACAGCGGGAATTGAGCACGCGGTATCGGATTTGCAGGGGGAGTGAAGAGGAGGGTTTGGGGGTAGTGGAAAAAATAAGGAAACAAAGGAAGGAATGAAGGGTGAATGACATTGATTGAAACATCCTATAGTCTTGGCCCTCACAAAATCAACGTCCATAGGCATTTATACGGTTAAAATACGTTCTACAACGCTTATATTCAATATCTTAATGATGGCATTCATAGTAGACTTGCTTGACGCATCAAATATATGTTATTCGCCCAGAGTTGCGCCAAAATTCGACCCCGTGTTCTGTACTCAAGTTGTTTGTCTACGTATAGCTTTTTTGAGCATTTTAGATTCGTTTTGAATCATTCTACTTTTTGAAATACGTTTCCACAAATTTTGCTTTCACCTTTGGTTTGCATAAGTTTACATTGTAAAGTTTCGTCAATGATTTCACTTATTTTTGAATTTCACAAGTATAAATTTAATTCAATTGTTATTTTTATTGTTATATTCAGTTATACCGCACTGAGACGTTTCACTTGAGGCATTGATCACTCCTGCAGTATTAAAATATAACACTGAGTCTGGAAATGATATAACAGCGAGTCTGCAGGAGATATAACAGCCGGAATTGAGCACCAATTTCAAGGTCAACTTCTCCTCCTCGTCCCCGACATTCCTTACGCCCCCCCCTCCACTAGAATCTTCCATTTTCACAATGCTATATTTAAATTTTCCGTATTATACATAGTTTTGAAGTCATTAACATTTCAAATTGGACGTGAAAACATAATCCTCCAACCCTGCACAACCTACAAATGACGATTTTACAGATTCTGTTACGTGGTAATGGTTTATAAGACATACTTTCTAATGTAAAATAATGATAGACGAATTCCAAGACGCTTCTCATCTGAAGCTGATGAATAACCACAGTAATTTTATCTTCGAAATTTAAACTTTCAACATGTAAAAGGAATAAAATATTTTAACAGCAATTATTTTAAGCTTACATTTGTCTTATATTATGAAGATACTTTCAGAGTTCCCGCTTTGAATACTGAGTCTTTCAGTATAGTAAATATGATATTCACAGTAATATATATATATATATATATATATATACATTTCGCTCCATAATATAAATGCTTCTCTTAATTCAAGATGTCATATCTAAACGCAATTAAAACGTGCGATTCTGGTTACCAAACATATTTCATCGCGTAATTTGTGAGTCTGTTCTTAGGCGGAATAAATGAACGCAAATATTTTCCACTTATGAGATTTCTTAACATCATGTAATAAATTTTAGAATATTTTCAAGAAAACTATTTCTTACGATTAAATACGCGTTATTTTCCGCATACTTTGCTTAAAAGTTCTAAATTTAATGTGTCTCTTGAAAATTTTAAAGTTGGTTCGATTATTTTTCACGCATGTGAATAGTATATGATGATAGTATGATATAGTATATGATGATAGTATGATAATATAATACTGTAGTACATACTATACTATACTCATAGTATAACTGCTCGATCTATTGGATTTTTTTTGGTCATGCATTAATGGATTTGTGATCTGAAAAAATATTCTCGAAATATATGTTAAACTCAGTCCATATGTGAATGCTTGAGATGTGAACATATGACAAGGCTTACCAACTCTCTGAAAAACAAAATTTTCACTCCAGATAGTATCAGTTTTTTGTTCACGCATTAAACTGATTTTACATGTGGGATTTAAGACCCTTTTGAATGACTTGGACTGACCTTTAAGAGGATATGAGAAGGTTTGTGTTTCGATATCACAATGAGATGCTCGGAAGTATAGTCCGTAAACGATGATCACGTCTTAAACATTCAAATGCTGACACAGATTTAGTAGAGGATGTTAAAAAGATACAAGTATAAGCCGCATATTATTAGCAGCATAGAACTTTTGAAAACTTTTATGTAGTTCTTATGATTGTGAATCTTTTACTGTACTCCCTTTAAAGAGTTCGTCCGTTTTAGTTATCTGTCTTGTGCACTATATGAATATCTCTACGCTACTATCGTCAAACCATGAATGCTATTGAAATTTCTATTGCAGAATAATGCGAGTTTCTGTAGTATGTTATTGAATTTACCTAAGCAAAGCTTTCTACCACGGAAAAAGGAGGATTTCAGCCTGCATATTCAATGGCAAAATAATGTTTATTTTCTTTTACCATCTTCGGATTTAGAAGAATGAGTGCTCGGTCTGTTGCAGTTTTTTTTGTCGTGCATTAATGGATTTGTGATCTGAAAAAAAATGTCTAGATTTCGGTTAAATAGTTTCGAACATTTAGTTAATTGCAATACATTTTTTTAATCACGACATTAATGGATTTGTGATCTGAAAAAAAATGTCTAGATTTCGGTTAAATAGTTTCGAACATTTAGTTAATTGCAATACATTTTTTTAATCACGACATTTTTTAATTGTAATTGTCAATTTAAAAAACGAAATCAATAACTCAGATTCAAAATTCAATAACTCAGATTCAAAATTCTTTTTAACCCGTATCTCATATATAAACGAATTAGTTCTCTAATTTAATACATTAAATTTACTTGATCAAACAAAAGTTTCGTCTTTTTAAATGTATTTAAACGGTAACAGTGCATATAGTATAATATGCCAAAACTCTTCAAACGATGATAAACGAAAACATGTTTCTAATCTGGACATGACTTTACTCGCTTTTATGAGCATATATATGTAAAAACAGCTTTCATTAAAATGCTATTGCATTTCATTTGTCCTGTCTTCATATCAACTTTTCGTACCTTACCACCACAACTTAACTATAAGATTTCTGGATATAAATTTCCCAGCTAAAAAAAAAAAAGTTCATTTAAGTTCCCTTTATTAATTTTTACAATTTGGACAGATACTTTTACGGTGGAAATTTTTCGGTGGTGTTTTTTTTCCACCATGTATCAGCTACACGGTGGAAATTTAAACATCCGGAAAAGGATGAATCGATTATTATGTTAGGGATGTTTGTCAGACATCCTCTGTACAAATCAATTTTTAAAGAAAAAAGTTTAATTGTTATTGCAAAATTTTTTTTCATAAAATTTTCATTCATATAATATAAAACTTAAAAAAATTAAAACTGTTTTATTACTATTAAAAAAATTCCGAAATTACCTTTCTCTTCTGTTTCAGTCCATCCGACTTGACTACATACCAATTTTCTACACTATCTAAGCTTTGATTTTTCAGATTATAAATCAATTAATGCTCAACAAAAAAAACTGCAACAGAACCAAGTAGTCCTTCTATCTATCGTTGATCTGATTATAACAGTTGAACATTAAAAAGTATTGTAACAAAATTAATTAATACTTAAAATTTTGTTAAATATCTTTCATTTTTAAATTTCTAATATACTATTTTAAATAAAGTCTTATAAATTTAACAAATCTTACATCATATAAACTCGAAAATATTTTACTTTAAAGAAATGTGAAAACACAAAGTATATAACTAAATCCATCATTGCAACTGAAAAGGCTCTCGGTATCGCAGGCATCGGGTTCGAATCGCGGCGATGCCATGGATGTTTTTAGTGTTTCGGAATTCACTTTAAGCCGTAGGTCCCGGTCCCACATGATAGTAGAGGGCGACAGAGCCCAATCCGACTTCTTCTCACCTACATCATTCCAAAACTGTAAAAGGGCAACTTAGCTCTAGGCACATGTGGCGTGGTGTAATAGTAATAGTCCTAAAGCTCACCAGCGGCGCACGTTGCCATTGAGTTACGAGTCCGGCCTAGTAAATTTAAGGTATTAAATTTGAGACCAAATTTCAAGATCAAGATTTCATTATTTTAAAGAAAAAAAATTTAATAACTATTGTGGAATAGTTTTCACCTGAATTTCCTTCATATAAATTAAAAACTCTAAAAATTAAAATTATTTTATTATTATTAAAACACTTCCGAAATTACCTTTCTCTCCTATTTTAATCCATCCGATTTGACTGCAAATGCATTTTTTGCGATATAGCTTATCGGATTATTACAATAGAGTGTTGGCCAGAAGAAATGAACAACTTTATTTAATTCTGTAGATTTTGTTAATATGTTTTATTTTTAAATTTTTAACATGCCATTTTAAATAAGATTCTATAAATTTAACGAATCTTACATCATATAAATTCGCAAGTATCCTACTTTAAAAATGTGAAAACACAAAATATATAACTAAATCCATCATTACAGTTGAAAAGGCTAGTCTCTTTTATTGTGTCTGTCATTAACACATGTATCAAAGTGTATAAAATCTACATTACAATAACATCCTCCTTTCTTTCTTTTTTAAAAAATAAATAAATAAAAGATAACGATGTTTGTAGAAAGAACAACAAATATCGGTCATTTGCATTTCAAATATAATAATGATTCATTACGTATTCCACTTTCCTAACCTCGCCCACCATTTTATCTTTTAAAAAATAACAAAAACAGAACAAAAACAAATAATTCTTATCACGCAGAATGTTATTTTGGACGTGTAATGATACATTTACTGCTTTCTAAGATTATTTCTCAGTAAAAAATGATTTATGTCCATTTGGTACTTAAAAAAACACAACTATTAAAATATGCAAACATTACAATGGACATTCTATGGACTTAACAGAACGTGAAAAAGAAAAAAAAAAAAATTTATGACCTGCCATTTATATATTTTTTTTTAAATCCCTTCAAAAAAAAAAAAATTTTCAAAAAAAAAAAAAAAATTAAAATAAAGAAATTTGCTGTAGAAATTTACATATGAGTTGTCAGGAGATTTAGGATAAACCTATAAAATAAATTCTGTATTGAAAAAAAAAGAAAAAGAAAAAATTCGCAGGATGTACTGTTAACTACAACGACTTGGAAAAAAAAATGGCGATAAAATCGTAATTCAAAAATCCCCAAAAACCTTCCACCATCGCTGAGTCTGGATCATAAAAGTATAAAATTTCTGCATTCTTCTAAGTAAGGCTTAGTAATTTATAAGACTCTCGGTTTATTGTCCCCCTGAACAATTTACTGAATTCCTTTTAACAGTTTTACGAGAGTCGTAAAACATTTCCAGATTTAAAACAGGATTCACAGACATTTTTCACCTGCTAATACTGCTAAGTCTGGAAAATGTAAATCATCGCCTTTGATGCCATTAACCATCAATGCAGATTTTGCTCTCCTCGCCGACAGATGGCGCTGCATGTCATTCGTCTGCCGTTAAAGAACAACATGACAATCTGATGAGTTTTTAAAAATATCTTTCTTTCTTTTTTGTTTCTAGAATTAGTTTCTCTTGCAGTAATTTTTTAAAAAATTATATTTGATTTATGTATAGCAAATAGTTTTATCTAGAAAAGAAATGTTACAGCTTTGTTTAACAAGAGTATCACATCTTCTATTAGAATCCATTTGTTTAAAAGGGGAGAAAAAAATAATGTTACGTTACTTTAATTTTAAATGTCATTTGTAGAGAAAAATCTTTGATAATTTAATACATTACGTATTTTATAACGTAACATTGTACCTTTTTTACAACTTTATAGCTAATAATTGTTTTTCTTAATTTCTAAATGTGATTTAATACCAAAAGGAATGATAATTTTTTAATAAATAATGTTTCTATCATTTATATAATTAATTAAAACAGTTTAAAACGAAAAAAAAAATGTAACCTTCTGGAATTTACGAAAGCATTATTATATAAAAGAAATTTTATTTATCTGTTAAATTTTATCTTAAACATTTACAAAGAATGGATTACAGAAAATATCAAAATAATTCGTTTTAGAATGGGATATGTCAAATGTTTGAAAGAACATAGCATGAAAAATTTTAATTTCCAATCTTTGTCTTATTTTGTGATCAAAAATAAGATTAAATACTTTCACCATTTTTAGAAGCAATTTTTTTTTGTTAAAAACTATTATAAAGTCTTTATCTGTCCTATTAATAAGTCGTCAACTAAATATTAAACATTTTCAAAAAAAGTACTAAATGTCTCGTAGAAAATATCAAAATGTTTCTTTATAGAATGTGATATGTCAAAAGTTTGAGAAAACATTGGAGGAAAAATGTCAATTTCTAGTTCTAATGCTAATTCATAGTTTCTAATTAATGCTGATTTCTAGTTATGCTAAAGAGGATGCGCAGAAGATCTAATTTGACCCATGGTGCGCAGAAGACCCGTGGTGCACCTGGTAAATTTTTTTAGTGGCTAAAAGATCTAAAACTTGGCATTTTTGTTTGATTAATGAACTCTGTTTCAGTATGTTTTGTTGTATTATTTTGTTGTTGTTGTATGTTTTTTTTTCGTTGTTCTTTTTTTGCTGTAACTGTTCATAATCTGCCATTGGAAATAAAAAAAAAAGAATTATAAATTAATAATTCTTATTAAAATCTATTTTAAAGTCTTTAATAAAAGTCTATTAATAAAAAATCTTTTACTAAATGTTAAACATTTATTAAGAAAGGACAAAATATCTTACAAAATATCAAAATGTTTCTTTATAGAATAAGTTATGTGAAAAATTTGTAAAAACATACGATAGAAAATGCCAATTTCTAGCTGTAATGTTAATTTCTAGTTTCTAATAAATGTTGATTTTGTTGATGATTGATAAATGTTGATTTTAGCTGTATTAATACCTTCACCCTTTTTAGAAGCAATTCTTTATTAAAATCTGTATTGAAGTCTTTGTCTTATTAATAAAAAAATCGTTAACTAAATGTTAAACATTTACAAAGATAGGACTAAATGACTAACAGAAAATATGAAAATGTTTCTTTTTTAGAATTTGTTGTAAAAATTAAAAAAAAAAAGTAGCAGTAAAAAATTTTAATTTCCTATCATCGTTTTATTTTGTGAATAAAATAATCGAAAATCTTTCACCATTTTTAGAAGCAATTTTTTCTTTTAAATCTAATATAAAGTTTTTGTTTGTCGTATTAATAAAAAGCTAACTAAATATTAAAACTTCACAAAAAAATAAACTAAATGTCTCGCAGAAAATATCCAAATATTTCTTTATAGAATATAATATGTCAAAAGCTTGAAAACACATAAGATGAAAATTTAATTTCTACAACTATTTATATATTATTTTTAATTAAAAAAATAATATTAAATTTATTTTCAATTAATTATCGTGACAGTTTAGTTTCATGGAATTAAAACCTTTTTTTAAAAAAATATCATAAAAAAATTAAATTTGTTAATACTACGTCCATAAATTAAACTTTGACTTTATTTAATTTGTAAAGAGTTAAATATATGATTAATATTCATTTTATATTCATTAAAAAATATTAAGCAAATTAAAACAGTTAATTTGAACATGACTTATTAAACATGCAAACACTTTAATTAATTATAAATTATATTTCCGTAAAAGCTATATTAGAGTAATCAGCACTGTATTGCGAAATTCTTCTATATAAAATATTATGACTTTGTATGGAAATTAATTATACATATTTATTAATGAGATAATAAAGCTCGCAAAATAAAAGTTTTATTGAAACCAGTATAAAAGTTCATTATTTATACAATTACAAACCCGCACAAAAGTTCAATACATATTTATGCATATACAATTACAATTTCTAACGTAATTTAGGAAACAATGCCTGCATAAGAAATTATATTAAAATTTAATTAATTAGAATAATGATACCATTCATGTAAAATAAATATTAAAATTGGGGTTATAATTTAAATTGCCTTTTTAAATAATTGTTGTGAATTATATTTTGTAAATGTTATAATAGTATTATAGGCGAAGTATAATTCTGCCTAGATTTAAAAATTCAAACAGATCGGAAGCGGAATTCAATTAATAAACTCATGTTTGTGAAAATTGCAACACCATGAAGGAATCGTCATAATTGAATGAAATTTAATACACAATTGCGTGGTAGTAGTACAAATAAATGATTAAATGTTCAAAGCAAACAAACAATAACAAGATATCGGAATCAGTATTTTGTGTAGCCACCACGCGCCGCAATAAGCGCTGCTACACTACGTGGCATGGAGTCAAACAAATTTTTAATGTCTGCCTGAGCAAGAGCATTCCATATTGTTTGTATGCGCACCCAAAGTTCGTCTGCAGAAGCAGCAGGACGAGGAACACGAGCGAGACGCCGACCAACGAAATCCCACACATGTTCAATCGGCGACATATCCGGGGAATACGCAGGCCAAGGAAGAAACTGTACCTGCCGCGTTGCAAAGAAGGATTGAACAGTCCTAGCGATATGAGGACGGGCATTGTCCTGTTGAAATACAGCGCCTGGCAAGCTTTGAAGGAAGGGAACAGCTTGGGGCTGTAGAACTTCACTGATGTACCGGTTGCTGTTCAGATTGCCCACAATTCTTAGCAATTGAGATCGTCCATGATATGCTATGGCACCCCAGACCATAACTCCGGGTGTTCGTCCACTGTGGCGTTCGATAATGCACTCCGGAAGGTGGCGTTCACCGGCATAACGTCTGACACGAATGCGGCCATCATGGTACCACAAATTAAAGCGGGATTCGTCAAAAAACACGACATACTGCCAATCAGCACGCCAGTCTCTATGCTGAGCGGCCCATTGTAGCCGCAGGCTGCGATGGTTTAGCGTGAGAGGGATCCTGTATAAAGGAGTCCTTGCGCGCAGTCCACGCTGCAGCAGACGTCTACGAATTGCTGAAGCACACAATGAAACACCTGTAGCTATTGACCACTGTGATGCCAATTGTCTAGAGGAAGCTGTACGGTCCGTCAGCGCCATGCGGACCAGGTGTCTATCATCGCGAGCTGACGTCACATTTCGGGGTCCACTCCCGGATTTCCGAGTTTCCGACACTCGTCCGTCCACTGCTTCCAAAGACGCATTACTGTGCTGCTGTTACGCTGCACACGAGCGGCTACTGCACGATAAGACAATCCAGCTTCACGAAGGCCGAAGATTTTCCCCCGTTCAAACTCTGTAAGTTGTTCAAATCTCGCTCTCTTTCGTCGAAGAGGCATAAGTAACGATTGAGCTAATGTTTACCACTAGCAGATAACCACCGATAACCATACACGCCTCGCTACAGCCGTCTATTTATTCGGATCCCTCCGCCGTTCAGAGGGCGCTGCTCAGCATACGCATGCGCTACGGATTTGAAATTCTAATTATTTGCATTTCCTGAAAATTTCAGCTCACTCGGGTAAGACTTTCATGGTGTTGCAATTTTCACAAACATGAGTATATAAACAGAAATATGTCATTTGAAAAATGACATTTTTGCTGGTGTAAGTAGCATTTTACTATGGAACAATTATTTAAAAGCTTTTCACCTATATTAAACTGCAAATGTGTAAATAAAGTGTTTTTAAAGTTCGGTGAAATATTCGTTTGCCGTCAAATAGGTATACATGTAGGTACTATTCACAAAGGTCTATTTACTTTAAATTTCTTTAAAATATTCTAAAGTACGAACGATACTGTAATAAAATGCATAAAAATTTCTGAACATAATTAAAAGAAAGTTTAATATGAGACAAAAAGCATTATTATTTTTCCAAAGAAATTGTAACTGTTTTATATAAGAAAATATTTTAAATTAGCTATTTAATTATATTGATTATATTTTAAATTAGCAATGTTCAGTACTTTTTTTTATTTATTCACAAAATGCATTATATATATATATATATTTATTTATCAAAGGTGGATAGATATAAGAATAAAAAGTTTGTTTTAAATTGAGTCGTAACGTGCATTAAAATTAAAAAAAAAAAAATGGTCTTGTAAATTTCTTAATGCAGGTTATAATGATTTCAAAGCATGTATATAATTAGGATTTTATTACAATGAATAATAGCGGGAGAGAGCTGCCCCAGGATGTCTGTTAGACATGATCGTTCTACAACCCCGTTGAGAAATCCCAATAAGTTTTAATGACCTTTAGAAATCTACTGCCAAACATCCATCACACCATCGATATTCTTTCGACTTATCTGAATATTTCCTTATCCCGTCCCCCCTTTTCAGGATGTGTCTGAGTACAGAATTGTCCTAAGTTGACACAGGAAAACCATGAGTTCCTAAGGAATTTCGGATGACCATCGCTGGTTTCTTGGACTTTCAGGCAGTAGAAAAGCACAAATCACGATATATCTATTAATTCACGTCAAAATACATGCGTTTGAAAAATAGAAAAGAAAAATTATTACACTGTAGATTGGAATAAGAACTGACATAGGGTATAAAGCGGACGAATGGATTGACATTTTGACAGGAATGAATCCTCCCAAGTTACATATGCTATGTGGAGCTGTCGGATTGGCGAGTGCCATATTAGAGAGATCTTCTTCAGCCCCATGATGGGTCAAAGCTGTCTGCCTACTGGTAGATTCCGAAGCATGAGAGTTTGCTATAACAACAAGCGTATGAATGGTGTTGAAAACTCCAAAATTGTATGATGCTTGATATTTTTGCTGTTTGACAGTGGATTAAAAAGTCACTGAGTTCTTCATTAGCGCAGCAGCAAAATGATGGGCAAAGCCCTTCTGCCTACTAACAGATTTCGAGACAAGAGGTGTTTTCTTTGGACGGTTTAAGGTAATCAGCCCTTCGCCCAATGCTCTACAGTTATATTAGACTAGACCTGAGGTTTAAATTGGATTCCGCACCATTACAAATATACATGGTAAAGCTGGAATTTGAATTATTTGCACCGAACGCTAGTCATTCGACCGTCAGGTTTATTAGAGACATTTATTGTATATAAAATGAAGAATGCATAAAAATACTCTGCAAAAATTCTTTTTTTTTCTGTTGAATCTCACTTGCCATATTTTATTCTTTTAAGGCACCGAGAAACCTGTTCGCCATACTGCAATAGTATAGTTACTGCAATAGTAATAGCATGGGTCAACATTTGGAAATGCTTGATTTAATTGTGATTTATGAAGTTCAAAATTGAACTACCAGCAAAGCGTAATTAAACTTTAAGCTAATATTTATATATTTAAAAAAATAATGAAGATAAAAATAAATGGCAACTTAAATCTTTCAGAATATTGTGGTAATATAATGTCTCTGAACAATAACATTCATAAAAATATAGAGATAACACTAACATAAAAAAAGAAAATTGAAAAATAAAAAAAACAACATTTATTAAATTTAATGTAAGTTAAATTATACGTAAATATGGATATGCAACTTAAAATTCATTGGTAACAAAATTATAAATATTAAATTTTTTTGAATCTGTTTTATTAATTATATTTATCAATTATAGGTTTAAGTTAATGAATAAACAAAATAGAGATAAAAAAAATGCCAACTTTGTAGCTTCTGTGAATGTATACTTTCCTCGCACTTTTTGCTTACGACGAAATATTTCTATTTCTGGAGTTTTTACATGGCAGAAAATGACTTTTTCTCCGCAAGTAAGTCAATTTGTAACTTTTCAGACTTGAAAAGACTAGACCCAAAGTCTGGTGGGAAAGACAAGCTTGAAAATACAGTGAAGTCGGATTTTATTTCTTCCACTGTAGAAAAAGTTATAAAGTAACAAAAATATGTTAAAAATACTTTCACTTAATAAAATATTACAATTACTATATAAAGGAATAGTAAAACTAAAAAAAAAAAAAATAATTTAGTTTATATTTTATTCAATTAGTTCCTTGATATTATGCTGAAATCTTTTTATATGCGGATCTTTTTACATGATTTATTTTATGCAATGTATGAAAGAGAAATTGTCCATCAAAAAGTGCTTATCTATATACATACATATATATCTATATCTATACATATTTATAAAGAACACAACACATGTAAGAAAGCAACGAAATTTAACAAGGAATGAATCAGAAAAACGACTATTTTAAGCGCCAAACCCACTACCCGTTTTTGCTATACTCAAATTGCATAACAAAACCACTATACCATTCGCAATACAAAAACACTAAAATACCTCACATTGAAAATTGGATTCAAAAAAAGAATTGCTCAAGATCTGATGTGCGCATAAACTGCAGCAACGAAATTGAAAAATCGTTTAACAAACGCAAATATCAACACGTTGAACAGCAAAAATTGCATTCGCAGAGAAAAATAAAAATTGTTATTTGTATCGTAAAAATTTGTAAAAATATACAAAAACAAGATCTGAAAACATGTTGCTCAGGAAATCCGTAAAAACCGAAAGAAATTAATACACACAAAGGAAATCGATTACAACATCCTGTGGACAGCTTTAATAAGGAATGCGTACTATCAGGATATTACGAATGCATTCAAGTTAAAGACACATCTAGCGATGTATTCCGATAACATGCAAGACAGAATAATCTTCCATTTAGTAGAGCTCACGAGTTTTAGGATTGAAGAAAAGCGATTTGACACTGCAAGCATGTTTTATAAAGCGAAAATCGGATCATGTGACAAAAATTCGTGACGGTTTGTAATAAATATAGCTATTAAGCAAATAGTTGGTTGAGCGAATAGGATCAAAAATTCATCTGAATGGGAAGATATATTTCCCGCTTCGGGGTTCATGGCAAAGTGGAATGATGTTGGGATATTGGTGTATTTATATATATATTTCTGTCAATTTTTTGTAGATGTGAGTCCCGATATGTACGGCCTCAATCCCGATTTCATCACAACTTGTAGGGATACTTTTAATATTATGCCTAGATCAAGTGAAAAAAAATTTCGAAATTGGATCAATATTTGTTAAAAAAAATACCCAATTGAATTTTACGCCAATTTGACGACTTTTTCTGGTTACTACTACTACTGCACCACACCACATCACTGTGCCTAGAGCTGAGTTGCCCCTATACAGTTTGGGAATGATGCGGGTGAAAGGAAAGGACGCACGGTGGAGGCGGAAAAGTTTTGCATGATTCGCTTTTGGAGGTACAGAAGCTGAACAATGGGGAAAATTCATACAAGAACAGAACTAAATGTCAAGCAAAATGTTCCTAGTCAGCTATACTATTTTTTTGAAAATAAGGAAAGAAATTGCATTGGGATTTTACCTGTAAAACTTTCCCAGGCCTATCGGACGTTAGGAGCAAAGTAATTTGGGGACTTTTTGCTGTCGCCAAAAGGTATTTTTGGTAGCACAGTGGATGAGTAAGGATATAAACAGTCAGGTTTCCTTTCCCCTCCATGTCAATTTTTGTTTTGAGAATGCTATGATACAATTTATCTGTAGAGCGTACCGATAATAGCTTTTGGCATGTAAAATGGTTGCGCTTCTAAATCACTCCTTTTTTTTTGGTCTCCATTGGTTTTTGTGCTTACTTGTTCTTTTCTATATAAATATATGTTATGCATATTTATATATACATATATTATGCATATTTTTTACAAATAATTGGAAACAAATGTGCAATAATAATTCTTTAAGAGAAAATAATCATTTGAAGTTAACACGGTTATAGCTCGACAAAGCAATACAACATACCAAAAAATTATTTTATGCCATGTAGTATGTGTCATGCATCGTGAAATATTTGATATTTGTTTCGTCATAATTTACGTTATCATTAACTTTTTGGCAAAATTTACAAATTGTTACACACCTAAAGTAAATAATGCCAACCTGTTTTTGAATGATATTTCATGAAAACAGTTTTCAAAAACACATAAAGAGCAAACATTTTTACAAACAATTTTAGTTATCATTCTACATTCAGAAATTATATTAAACTTCCCAAGTCTAAAAATGTGAATTATTTAATACAAAACTCAATCCTAAATTTAATGTTAGCTGTCGAAAATCGTAGTTACCTAAATCTCCTGGAGTTGAATCCTTTAGTGAATATTTCGAGCTCGATTATTGATTAATGAGTATATGAGTAATATATTATTCATACAAAAAATACTTCAAATCAATTTTGCCGGTATCATTACTAAAAGAAGCAAACTATTTATTACTTATCTCTATATTTCAACGGTTATTTTATGAGCATCTGTCTTTTAATATTGATGTTGCAGATAATATTTATTTATCCTTCAACAAGACATATAAATAGTACTCTGATGCATTTTTTATTTTGCTGATTTAATAAGCAATAAATCTCAGTGATACTGATTTTGTTAACACATACTTGTTGATTTTCGGCGTCAATTCTGGCATATCTACTAAGGATTAGTGCCTATGATGCAGGATTTAGTTGATATGTCAGACGCATACCGCTTCAAGGCCAGGATTTAGTTTTCTATTTTTGCCGTTAGTGCCTTAGCTATGTTTTTCAAATATTTCTTCTAGCATCGTATATGCGAAAATTTTCCATACGCATAAAACATTGTTTTTTCAAAAATTATTTTAGTCAAAAATATCAGAATGGTATGTTTCTAATAAAATAAATGAATGAATATTTAAATAATTATATATTACGTCAATTACATTTTAAATATTCGAAATTAAATATTATTTCATATTATTTTAAATTAATTTTTAATTTTATTAAATATTATTATAAATATTCAATTATATTTAAATTAATAAAAAATGGCCTACAGTCACTCTGACGTGTATTTTTTAGTAATTGTAAAATACTACTGTGTCCAAAAAGTAAGGACTTTTTTCTTTTTTAGGTTATTGGTACACTCCTTGACATCTGTGTGAAATTTGATGTCGAAATATTCATTAGTGTTTGAGTTGCGCTTGGTTTTGTGAGACGCTAACACTGATTTCGGCGATTTTTGAAATGTCGAAATTCATTGAGAGAAAATTTGCGTTAAATTTGGTTTGCGGAAACATCTAGAATGTTGCAGAAGGCACTCGGTGTGCATTCCTATATCGGAAAGAATTGTTTAGGTGTGGTAAAAACAGTTCAAAGAAGGCAGGGAACGCGTTGAAGACGAAGAGCGCTCTGGTCGACACTCAACCTCAACCGACAAAGCTCACGTCCAAAAAATGAAAGATTTGGTGCTTGCAAACCGTCGATTACAATTAGAGATCTTGCTGATGATGTAATTTCAAAAGAATCGGTCAATCCCATTTTGGGCCTCAAATGTGACAAATTTCGATGGATATCTAAAACACTGAACGCGCCAGCTCACACTGCATCGATTCTTCGTGAATTTTTCGCCAAAAATGAAACTCATATCGTTCCACAACCACCGCATTCACACCGTGCAACTTCTGGCTTACTGGATTACTTCTGGTTTACATTAAAGGTGATAAAATAAATTTGGAAGAATAAAAAAAAATTTTGGAAAAAAAAAATTGGCCTTACTTTTTGGGCACTGTAGTATATTTGTGTCAAATATTATGCTTATAGTTTATGCGTAGCTGTGTATTATAGGCAGGATAATGAATAGTCCCAAACAGAAACGAAATGCAGGCGAATTCTACACTTTTGCGTTTTGTACGAAATCTCTTATACGTTTGGGCATTTTATCTTATATATTGATATATTTAAGCACGCCACCCTGTTATGCGTATTATATCCAGAATATTACGGTAAAGGTATTTAAGGATCCCATGCGCATTACTTTATCCTATATCGCACGGTTTCATTAGCTTGCACCTTATTTCCGAAAAAGAAGAATTCAATTTAAGCTGATTAAATATCGTATTCGGAATTAAAGTTTCTCGGCAAAAGTCAAAGAGAAATGAGCATATAACCTTTCAAGTGCATCCGGTAAGTGCCCTCCCAGAAGTCAGATCTCCTTTTGTGAGAATCCCCAGACGAATCACATTCGACAAAAGTAGAAAATCCCTTCCCCTTCCAAATCGCCCAACACTTCCTACCCCCCGTGAAGTAGGGCAAAACGACACAAAGTCGGAGGTGAGCCAACTCTACATTATCCGAATCGCTGCACTCACGCCATGTACGTGGCAGTTAGATATTTCGATAAATCTTATCATCAGTGGTATCTTAACTGGGGGGCTGAATGTCTTTTTCTGTCGTTTGGGGGGTGGGGGTGAGGGGTAGAGGGCGCTTTCTCTTTGTTCATAAGGCCCTTTTGGAATGGCACCCTTCCGGTTCTAATGCTTTTGATTCGTATCAGAGGGTTTTATGACTCGTTCTCTTTGACGCAATCGCCACACCTTCGCTTTTGGGGGATTTGTGATTAGAGTGGGATTTAAATCTATTCTGGTGGAACGATGTGCTCTCGGGACTTGATGGAATGATTTTAAAAAACTTTCGTCTCACAGCAAATAAAAATGTATTTTTTTATCTTAAAAATGCATGATTTGTGTTGCGTAAATTTATGATTTTTTTTGAATAATTTCTTTTTTGCCAGAGATTTTCTAAATCATCATGAAAACAAGTAATATAAATTTTTTTTTTTTGAAAGTCAATTCCTATTTTCTTTCATTTTATTTCAGAAAAGTCCTGTACAAATAAAATTAACATTTTAATCTTACATCTGGCGCCATCTGTTATTATATATATGCAACTTGAATCTAAAAAAACCTAAAATTAATTAATTAAATTCAATGAATGAATTAATATTTTAAAAAACTGTATTAACATCAAGTGTCATCCACTACAAGTTCAAAAAAATGTATTCTACCAAGGATGCTCCATCAGAACCGAAGCTGCATCCCTCTTCCCTCCTTCCGTGAGGGACACGACAACAACAACAATGGAGTGCATTATATATAGAATCATCCAATGCCTCTATCAAGAAGAAGTACATTTCCTCAAAGGCTTTGCACTCATCATTTTAATACCGATTTCGGAATTACCCAATTAACTAGATATGTTTTAATTCATGTTTAAAAAGATTTAAACTACTTTCAATTTATCTTTTCAATTGCAACTTAGGTTGATTGCAGAAATCGATCACATTAATTTTAGCAGTTTCAGGCTTGAACATCCTAATTTTAAAGTTTTTTTTTGTTCTAATGCGGCTGGCAAACATTTGTCTTTGTTGCCTTAAGGTAAGCGCGGCACCGACGTTACTCACTTAGCACCACCCCTGAGGTACGTGTAGCTTGAAGATAAGCTACGGACGATGAGTAATATTACCACCGCAACACTCTACGATCCTGTTAGATCGGGACCTACTGGTTTAAAGTAGATTCCGAACCGCTACAAACATCCATGGCACCCCTCCGTGACTCGAACCCGAAACCTGAGGTACCGAGAGCCGGAGCGCTCTCCACTCGGGCATTTAGGCCCAATTTTGAAGTATTGTAAAGTGATTAAAAAAAGTAAAGTAATTCTTTCTCTTTTAATTTATTTCTTTGCAATTTTATGTGTCCTTTTAAATTCACCCCCTATTTGATGTTTTTAATATTTTGTCACTGATTAGATTGCTAATTACTTCTTGAAGCTTCGTGTTATACTCTGTGGTACTAGATGATTTCTTAATTTCAATTACAAATAAGACTCCATAGAAACAACATTGACTTGCTGGCCACAATTGATCCAGAATACAAAATATCTTTACCGGAAATAAAACCCGAAGACTAACTCTACTGCATTCAAAAAATCCCAACCCTGACCACTCTTCCGAACACGGCTAAAAAAAGAATATTTTCACAAATCTCCGAATTCGAAACCGGTGAACCGTTCACCAGACACTCCAGTGGGCTCGGCACACACAAGTGCAAAGCGCCAAGTAACGCGCTTTACTGTCCAGTGGTCATTCAGGTACCGGGATTCTTTTTCCGTTGACCACTTGAGGAAGCCAGGGCACCGTTTTCTTTCTTTATTTACCGAAAACATTTCTTAACCTTTGCCCTTCTGATGGAAATGGAAATCTTCCAAGAAAACATCTTCCTATTTCTTTTCGTCCACTGCAAGGAAGTACTCTGTACAGCGCAAATCTCTTTGGTAAGTCGATGGACAATCTTTATCTTCAGAAAAAAGAATTCGACTTTCTTAAAAATATAAAAAAGTAGAATAAAAAAGGAAAA